>CAIGRF010021455.1:120514-133564 GCA_903798235.1 Fraxinus ornus
GTCCACGTGCTTGGTTTGGAAAGTTTAGTCAGGCAGTGGAAAAGTTCGGAATGCAAAAGAGCAAGTCTGATCATTCAGTCTTCTATAACCAATCTGAATCCGGTATTATCCTCCTTGTCATGTACGTAGATAATATGGTTATTACTGACAGTAATACTTTGGGGATTTCATCTCTAAAGTCATTTCTTCATACCCAATTTCATACGAAAGATTTAGAGGTGTTGCACTATTTCTTGGGAATTGAGGTGACAAGAAGCAAGAAAAGGCATCTTCTTGTCTCAGAGAAAATATGTGTTTGACCTATTAACTGAAACAGGAAAGTTGGGAGCTAAGCCAAGCAGTGCTCCATTGCTTCCTAATTTGCAACTTACCAAAGATTGTGACTTTTTTGAAGATCCTGAGAAGTATAAAAGACTGTTGAGAAATTGAACTATCTTACAGTAACTCGTCTTGATATTGTGTATTCTGTCAGTAACATGTCTTCCCTAACAGTGCACCATTGGGCAGCTTTAGAACAGATCCTATATTATTTAAAGAGAGCTCCTGGACGTGGAATATTGTACAAAATTGGGCAGGTTCCAAGATTTCTCAGATGCAGATTGGGCAGGTTCCAAGATTGACGGAAGATCCACTACTGGCTGCTGTACTTTTGTTGGAGGAAATTTGATTTCATGGAAAATAAGAAACAAAATGTTGTGTCCCGATCAAGTGCAGAATCAAAATATAAAGCTATGGCACAATCTGTATGTGAGATCATGTGGATATATCAACTCTTCACTGAAGTTGGTCTTAAGACTTCAACACCAGCAAAGTTGTGGTGTGATAATCAAGTTGCTATACATATTGCGTCTAATCTCGGGTTTCATGAACGTACTAAACATATTGAGAATGACTGTCATTTCATTCGTGAAAAAATACAGCAAAATTTGATCTTTACAGGATATGTGAAAATTGGAGAACAGTTAGAAGATATTTTCACAAAGGCTCTAAATGGTACTCGAGTTGATTATATTCGTAAGAAGTTGGGTATGATTAATATCTATGCTCCAGCTTGAGGGGGAGTGTTAGCGTCAATAATTAGGGCATGATTATAGGGATTCTTCTTACCTTATTTAGAATTCTAAACTTGTATATATATGTAATTGCTCCTTTGTAATTAGATAGAAAAGAATTCTCTCTTATTTACACTTTTCTAGTGGGGTGCAGACATTGCATGCTCACCTATGAACTTCACAATTCAGTTACCAAAATATCGGTCATCAAAAGCTAAAAGAAACTTTCAACCTAATTTGAGAACCGACTACAACAATTCAGCAGGTACTGAAATTGTCTCTGAGTAAGCAATTTGTAGCTAGCTTAATGAATTCAGATGAACTGAGAAATGGTATAAACTCAACCCAGATTTATTACAGCATATTTTTCCTTTCAGGACAATTCAGTAACTACCAATTCATATTTTCAGACTCAGCTGTGTTTTTCAATATCCATGTTGCTACGGTTCCACAGTCAACTGGACGATGGGCTTCCTCAGCACACTGCAAGCGGTTTTATTTCATGTAAAAGGAAAAATTAGGAGCATGGGTATACAAAGATTAATTGAAATAAATTAGAATTTTAAAGAATTGGTGAGACTCACATTCCAGCAAAAACTGTATGAGCAATGGCAAGTAACATCATAACTTCCACCACCAATAATAAAATCTACAGCATGGTCACAGCCTGGTGCAGGACACCATTTGGTCTGTAGGAAAAACAAATAAAAGCATTTTAATCTTTTATATCACATGGAACGTGTTCAAATATTCAACAGAGACTCAAACAATGAGAGTGACAATGAATTGATAAAGATGCTCTAGGAAAGTTCTTGTATATAGATAATCTTATTTGATAAGAAGAGGCCAGATTATTAAAACAGATAAGAGATACTCACATGTATTATATCTAGATTTCTCGTGTATGGAAATCAAACTATATAACTTGTACAACAAAGTTTCATTACTAAGCAATGCAGGAAAAATATTCTTCTAATTAGAGTTACTTAAGGCAGAAAATAAAATAAACATAGATTCTTTAAGCAGAAATGAGGACTTCTCTAATATAGCTGTATATGCTGACTTACTTTCCTATTATTTTCAACAAATGATCTAAGGAAGTAGCGATTATATCTCTCTTTATCATCTTGGGAAGCCAATTTAGTCACCATGTCCTGACAAACTGCAGAGCGACAGGATGGATCAGGGCAGCGTAACATCAAACAGCCAGGGCCATCATTAATGGCTGTGCTAATATACCCTGTGTCATATAAGGAATAATTAGAAACTCAAACGATGGTAGTTAAATCAACACAAACAGCATGTTAAGCACCAAACAGAAGCTTGTGTGAACATTTCGAAAGGAAAGAAAAAAGAAACAAAAGATAATATAATGAATAAGAGGCTGATTTGGAGCATGTGTGGATAAGCTTAAAAGGTGCTTAAAAGTGCCTTCTTCTAAAAGTATATCCCTGCCTACTTTCAAAAATTGGTGCTTTTAGGCACCCTTTAAGCTCAGTGAAACACGCTATTGGTCTCTGAAGAGGGGGCAGGGGTCTTCATTTCTAAATTGCCCTGATTCACAAATGACTAAGTGCAGTTTCCCCAAGAAGAAGAAGAGAGCACTAATATACCTTACTAAATTGAGTTTTCCCCAGTTTGGTTTGCCGAAGAGTGGGCAGGAGTCTTCCCTTCTATATTGCTAAGGGTCACATGCTAAATTATGCTTTCCCTAAGAAGAAAAGAAAGTAATGAGCTATGGAAACAAACCTTGCCAACACGTGACACAGAAGGGATGACCACAGGCAGCAGCACTCATCCTATCACGAGGATATGTTTCAAAGCATATTCCACAAGTTAGCTGCAGGAGGACTAGAAAAATAAGTTTTATAGGAGATGATAGTGAGAAGAATCCACTGTAGAATGACTACGACATCCCAATCTATTATGCATATCCAAAAAAAAAAAAAAAAAATTATACAACTTCCTCATCACGGATTAATCACCTCTTTAGCAGCAGGAAGGGGGGTGGGATTCTCTAACAAACCAACAGCCTTACGGACATTTTCTTCATCCGCAAACCATTCATCATTCACTTTACTAACACTCCTACAAGTAAAGAACATACAAAGTATACTTCAGCCCAGAAACTAAGCGCTAAATAATACTTCCAAAAGTAATTCCAATAAAGGAATTCATCTGAGGCCAAATTACCAGTTATAGTGGCGGAGTAAAATGCTAGCAGCATCCCTTGGAATCGAAAGAACCGTAGATATCTTCGTAATATTTTCCTGTTGCAGTTGCTGAATATCAGCTTCACTCAAAATTGTATAGTTCTGCCAGGGGAAGACATAAATTGTCAGTATCCAAAAAGTTTAAAAGCACAAGTAAAACATGGAACTTAAGCAAGACATGAAGCTCATACCATTCATGCATGTATTCAAGAATTTGGCAGTTTCAATCAACATAATAAGAAGTTAAAACTTTGCTTAGAAATAAAAGTAAAGGAGAAATTTAAAGTAGTTTTCCTTTTCCATATAGAAGGCAAAGTATATAAATCATATTATCAAAATTCCGATAACAACCAATAAACCTAATACTAACCAAAAAGTAGGCAACTGAAAGCACCTACAGAAACTTAAAACTTTAAGCTAGTGTCTTCTATTTCAAACTTAATACATCCATTTAATTCTATCAAGTCATGGGAAAACAAATGTGAGATAAAAGTTTAAAAGCAGACAAAGTAGGGTCTCATAAAGTTCGTTCTCGAAGCAAGTGAGATCAATCAAACAAGTAGTAGCATAAACAACAAGATAATCCCCACCCTAGAACTTGGCCAGCTCCAGACCGTTGAAAGCAATCCAATTATTGTCAGTCCATGTACCCCACTTCAGGGTTAGCATGCAATCAACCATACATTCTTTGTTGTAAC
Organism: Fraxinus ornus; assembly: GCA_903798235.1. Taxonomy (NCBI): domain Eukaryota; kingdom Viridiplantae; phylum Streptophyta; class Magnoliopsida; order Lamiales; family Oleaceae; genus Fraxinus; species Fraxinus ornus. The sequence goes on from CAIGRF010021455.1 coordinate 124,478, forward strand.
AGAAAACTCTTCTTTTCTGTGTCTTCCATGTAAAAGAGAACCTACGTATTTTAAGCATATACCTAAAAGCTTTCGATTTTAGCCAAAACAGAACCATTTGCACGACAATATATCATTGGTCACAAATTACATGAAACCTTTATAAAACTCCACAAGAAAATGAACTATAAATTTCTCATTGTTTTCCTAGCCCATGAATTATGAATACTTTATTCCACACCTTACGAACCTAAAAGATATAAAAAAAAGTTTGTAAATCGGGAAGTGTAATTTTCTTATCCTCATAATTGACTTAAATATCATACTTATTAGCTCAAGATAATGAGAAAAAAAAACGATATCAGCTAAAAATTCGATCTTTACCTATATATCATCCTGGTCATCAAATTATTAAAGAAAAAAGAATAACCACACATCATTTTACAATCAGCATCTTTAATTGCCTACTACACATGTCCAATTGTAACTTAATCACAAAAAAAAAAAAACAAGAGCGAATATAAATTGACCTGCGATCGATGATGATGCTGGTGGTGTGAATGGGAGGAGGAGAAGTCATCGGAGTCATCCGAATCATGGTCAATGAAGCCATCGTAATCCATGATGACGTCATCCAGGTCGTCGTCGTCGTCCTCTCCTCCGCCACCGAAGAATTCATCGTCGTCGTTCGAATCGTCCATCACCAGCTCCATGTCGTCCTCCGACTCCATTTCCTCTCTCTCCATATATATGTATATCTCTGTACTATATATATATATAGATATATAGATACAAATACTTGTATGTATTTGTTGTTATGTATACGGGAAGAAATCAGTAGGCAGAATCAACGAAGAATGAGAAAAGACGTTAAATGAAGCTATATGGAAGAAGGGGAAATTTTAGTGGAAGTCATCAAGTTACACCTTTTATTTCATGTTGGTAGTTTAATTTCAATTTTGGCAAATGCTAAAAAATATAAAGCCCATGTTTTCTATTAAAAGGTGAGTTTTCTGTAGCGCCAATAGGAGTGGAGCATCGGATAGTTCGATTTGGATATTGTAAAGATCGAATCAAATAGATTTTCATTAGAAATAGTAAAAATGGGAATTTACTTAATCATGTACAGTCAAAAGTAAAATAATTTCAATTTCCATACAAGTAAAACAATTAGTCGTGCTTTGTATTTAGATAGAAATTGTGATAGAAATTATGTTTTTGATAAATTCTGCAAACTTCGTTGCTGATTCTCGAACACGAACAATCACGAACTGAAATTCACAGTTGTCCAATTGTCCAACCTCCAATGAAAATTCACACAGAGAACAAGAATGGCGACTATTGTTTACTTTTCTTGTACTATCAAGAATAATGATTTTTTTCATGCAGTTTTCAAACCATAACAGCCTATTAATATAAGTCTAAGTGGGCTGGCCCGTCTCTTAAACTTAACTCGGTCCAATATTTAATTAATCAAAATAATTAATTCTGGCATATTAATAAGCAACTTAATTAATTATCCAACACTATCAATTAATTAATGGGTAAATCTCATTCCTCTGGTTCTCTTTTGTGTGTGACTCATTAGGTTCTCAATCACGATGTCTAACGCCGTGAATTATTATTTTGATCTAATCAAAATTGATAAATTAAAATATCCATTTAAATTTATCATCAATTTACATCTGTCGTCTCAAATTGACATCTAACAATGTATCAGAACAATATATGTGACGGGAAATGTCACGTGGTATGACAACTAAACTTGTTCGTTTACCGTGAACTATAATCTCTTCGTCAAAATGATTCGATCAGTTATGAGATATAGATATGTGTCGATCTCAATTATTGATCATATCTCCCATCTCACTGTTAAGTCCATGACTCATTTTCGACTTACGAGTTCACATTGGCCAATGATTTCATTATCAACTTAACTGGATAAAATGTAAATAATAATATCTTACTATCTAAGAGTGACAAATCTTCCATTGATCATTCACAACCCTCATATGATTCTTAATATACCTGAACGATGCTGTATTAGCGGCTCTTGACAAAACAACATCCGACATCATCAAATAATGATTGTCCTCATATAAGGCACTATGATGACCTCAAGTCAAATGACGAATTTCACTACCGAACGTTAGAGATTAACCACTGACACTCAAATAGTTATCCATGTGGAATCTCCTTACGAGTCTCCAATGTTTTGTTCAATAACAAAATATTCACGTGTTCATTCAAGTGTCACCACACTTCAACTTGTGAGATCAACTACTTACTTCACAAATAAGAAACGTCACATGTGATGGTTTATCCGTAATAACGATATCCGTATCTCGTTATTACATACGACCACAGACGATTTAAGATTCAGCCATATGTAATTTGTATCTCACAATCACAACTTCTTGTAATTAACAAATCAATATGACTTGAAACTATGAATTCTATTATTTAATTTATTAGAATATTAATTCAATTAAATAATAGATCTTGCCATAATATGTATCGATTATATATATTAAAATTGTTTATGTCTAAGGTAGATTGAAGTTAGGGCATAACACTTCAGATTAAATTCATATGAATTGTGGCTTGATTAAGATGTTACTTTTTTGGTTTTAAAGTTATTTCACTTTAAACAATAGTAACAAACGAATTAAAAAATTGCTTGAATCTGGCGTGCCTTTACCCAATAATAGCTTTCAATTGTGGTCTACAATTATGCCCTCGTTAAACCATCGTCAATTTATGATAAGGCCATTCACTTTGTTGGGTGGGAAGGGTATTTTTGGAACTTTAGGATTTCCAACAAGGGAAACGATCAAGGGTTCCCCTTCCTTGCCAGAAAAGGGGTGTCGGGTCAAACCCGAGCGCCCCCTATTGGCTGGGGGCCTGACAGTGTCAGACCCGGGCACACCCCCTTCTGGCAAAGGGGATTAACTCAACGATCAAACGTTGCTGCTACCATTGAAAAAGTCGTCTGACATAAAAATAAAATCTGTAATCAATGGCCCACTTCATTGTTCAATCCATTGATTCAAAGGGTTAAAACCTTAAATCGTATCGATTTCAAATGGAACTAGATAGGGGCAGATCCAATAATATTTTTCAGTGTGGGCGGAATTTAATTAAGGTTGAAGTTTGAATTTTCGAAGTGTAAGACGAAATTTAAATTTGGGTCCTTAAATTATTGCATGCAATACGCATTCAATTTTTTCTTAACTAGTCAATAAACTCAAAGCTCGACAAAATAATAAACAAAATGAAATATTCAATCTCAAGTAAAGTTCGACCATGAATTTAATAATGGTAAAAATACTAAAAATAACATCGTTTACAAATTATTCTTGTTACTTACATATTCATCATAAATAACATTATTCCTATAAACTCATAACACAAACTTTATTCAGTTTTTAACCCTTTTAATACGAAATTATTTAGCTTAGTAGCAACTTGTCAGGATAATGTAAAGTAGGAGGGTAAACTATGTAAAGCACTTTCACTCTACTAAGGGCAGACAGTAGCCAAAAGCCATGGAAAGCTAGAGATTTTAGAGGATGAATGAAATGGACTCATTAATAAAAGATGTACATATAAAGCCACACAAGAGTTAAAACAAAGGACAACAATAAAATAGAGATACAAATAGATTTAGAGAGAAAGAGACAGTAATGAGATTATGAGAAAACCATTGCACGTTACTCTTTGGTGCAGCAATTCCACTCACTTCTATTGCAGCCTTTAAAGTCCATCCCTCTTACCCTCCTCTCTCTATATCTCTATATCTCTATTTGAAGTTTTCATCCCCTAAGTATATGTCTGCACTGGGCTTAAGGTAGGTCCGCCCCTGGAACTAGATAGAATCACCTCATTTGATATATGATTTAGTCTAATTTGGTTTGGATCGAGTTGTTTCAAGTGTAAATTCTAACCACATTCATTGCATCATTTCGTGTTAGCGTTGGTAATAGTTAAAGACTAATAGTCAAATTGAAAAGAAAGAAAATACTGCTTTTTGATCCACATTCTTAAAAAAATTCATTCTTTCAAAACTTATTTTATATCATACATATTCGAAAAAATAATATTAAACTCAAATTAAAATAAAAATCATTATTTTTTAATCACATATTTCTCATCACGTCACATCATAAAATGCATTCATTTCTCAATAATGTGCATCAAACGCCCCTATTATATAAGTCATGTGAATAGGTTGAAACAAAAATATAATCTGGATCTTCAAATTAAAGTACATCGAAGGTGGGTGACCAACATAAAACAAAGTTATAAGTTGGATGACCTCCGGTGAAATTTTCCCTATGGAAGCATATGTATTTGGAAATGAATGATTCTTTGCCTTTACAGTTGGAACAAAGGGTACAAGTCTTGATGAACAAAGTGCCAAATGTTAGACGTTTAAGTCCTGTTTTTCGCAGCAGGCTTTGTCAGCCTATTGTGAGTAGAACAATGCTATTTAACCCCGTTAGATTATAATTATAGTCTAACAATTCGTTTAGTAGGGATTAAAATCGAAAAATTAGTTGTTATTGTTGACTTTTATTAGACGAGTGGAACCCAATAACGATTATATTTTCAATTTTAATTGAATTTTAATCGGTACCAAACGGACTCTAAATGTCGTTGATGTGACATTAAATAATAAATTAAATTAAATTTATCATTTAATTTCACTTTTCATTTAATTTATCATTTACCGTCACTTAGGGGGTGTTTGGTATGGATTAAAATTAGATTTTGAGTAGATTGTGATAGAAGTTTTTGAAATATGTGGTTGAAAAGCCGCGGGATTCATGAAACATGTAGTTAATATTGATTGTTTGACTTTGACTTAGATTTAGATTAAAATCTAATTTTAATTTGTACCAAACAAGCCCTTGAACTGGAGTTGCAACACAAATGACCCCACATAGCATTATATACTCGAATATAATGATGGTTTATTGTTACAACATTTTTTGTTCAAAAAATATTTTAAGAGGACTTTAATTTATTTGCCCATCATATTTTTAAATAACTAAAATATAAAATAAAAGTTTGATAAAATATTAGTCCCCAATTTCAAAGAACGCAGAACATGATATTCGCACAAAAATCATCACTAAGAACAAAATATTCTAAATAATCAAATGTTAAAGATGAAAATGTCATGAAAAAATTCGGGAATTATTTCAAAGCACGCTAATAGAATATATAGAAAGAAATTATCATCAAGGACAAAATATATTAATTAATCGAATATAAAAGATAAGAATGTAAGGAATAATTAAAAAACACAAGTGAAATAATAAATTGTAAGAAGCTCAACGGCTGTTCTAAGTAAAGGTTGAACCTCAACCTTGGGGGTCCCATCTGTTCTGTACTGAGCCTTGGTGAATGAGATAAATCGTAGGTCTTTAACAAATTAGGGTATAGTTTAGTTGAAAGAGGTTATATTATCATCATAATTTTTATTTTTATTTTTTCCGTTCTATCCTTTTTGGTTGTATTAATTATGCCCTCGTGTGCAGATAAAAATTAATTTTAGTAGATTTTGATATAAGTTAAGTGTGGTTGAAAAAAATTTATAAAAATTGTAAATTTTATGAAATGTAGGTTAAAATTAATTATGTTACTATTTTTATCAAACGTTTAAGCCACACTAAACAGGGACAAAGGGTTTCAGCATTTATTAATTTATTATCGCACTTCAAGAAATTAAGAGACTTGTTATTACATGTTTAGTAACGTAAATACCCACTCAGCCGACAATAATAAACAAAGGAAATACTTAAGCCCCTGTTTGGTGTCCATTAGAGATGGCAAGGGGACGCGTCTGGGACGGGGCGGTCATTTCCATCCACATTCCGTTGGATATTTTTGTTATCTTATCTCATCCTCATACGTGGTTAAAGCGAGATCGGGGCGGGTCCCCTACCCCATTTATCTCCTATTTATTTTTTATTTTTATTTATTTTATTTTTATTTATTTATATTTTTAGTTAGTAAATATTATTGATTTTTTGCTAATTTGTTAAAAAAACTTATGTTCTCTTTAAAAATGATGATAAATTTTTTTGTTTTTGTTCGATATAAAACTTAAATTTGAAATTAACTTTAAACGTGACGGATAGCGGGGCGAGGATTATGTTTCCCGCACCTGTTCGGGATAATGATCATCGCCCCGTCCCCACTCCATTTGGGGGGGGGGGGACCCTACGGATATCAGATTGAACGAATTTTTTTGTCATCCCTAATGTCCATTATTTAAAAAAAAAAAATTTGAATAATATTTTTAGAAGAGCGTGTGGTTAAACAATAGAGAAAAAATTTGAATTTATATATAATATTTTATTGTGTGAATGTGATTGAAAATGATCATGTCGCAAAAAGAGTTAAAATAATAGACACCAAACAAAGGCTAAATTTATTCAATTAATGTAGAGTCCGAAGTTATCGATCATTTGCTACGTATCAAACATGTCATCCTTACTTAAATAGATCTTTCCAAAAACCTATGGAAGAGGGATTGGAACTTCTCCATCTCTTTAGCAGGCAATGCAACCCAAACACTTACACCATTATTGTCGACTCCATCAATATTCGGGAAGAACAAAATGATATCCTTCTTGCACTGCAGCAGAGGGCAACTGTGCCTTGGCTTGCCCCATGGGTATTCTACTTCAGAAAACCCTAATCTCCACCACGAAGAAATCAGAAACTCCCCATTGAGAAACCCTATATAAATCTCAGGCCAGTCGATAGAAGACCTCACATACTCGTCTGTCATTCTTGCAGCACCCTCGAAAACCATATCCACGAGCTCGGAGAAAGGCTTTTCCTCTATCTCCCCACACTTGGCTGATGCATAAGCACTCAGAGTTGCATTGCCACAGTACGAAAGTGGCAATGGTGGCTTCAACCTTGACCTTATATTGACTGCATAAAGCAAAGTTGAGACCCTTTCTTTATTGTACTCTACGTTGCATGACAAGGCCTTGCACCGCCATATGAGAGCGGTGACTACGTTGAAGCTGGTCATCCTTGTACTTGGTCTAGTTCCATTGGCCTTAGCCATGTTTTTCAAGTAACTTATATCATTGGAGCTTAGTCTGAAGATTTTGAAGCAGAGTTCCTCCTGCGTGGAAGCAAAGCATGGAGAGCTTGGATTTTCGACATCGATTGGAATATCGAGTTTCTGAAACTCGGGATGCGTGAATGTGACGCGTGGTGGTGATCTGGCAGCCATGAGGCGTCGATCTTTGAATGGAACAATAGCCAAGGGTTTATCATCAAAAGTTTGGGAAGCAAGGTTTCGTAAGAAGATTACGAAGCCCATTCCATCAAATCAAACATGATTAGTCGATATGCTCATTGCAAAACCACCACATTTAAAGGATGTAACCTGCAAATAAAATGGCAATTAATCAAGCTATCATATTTCGAATCCTCACGCTTCCATGATCAAAATTATTGTAACCATAGAATTTGACGTTTTGAGGATTGTGTGTGTGATTATGTTGTCCGATAAGAGAACAGAAATCAAGTAGTGACGAAGAGGAGGAACATACATATTCCTTTTCAGACAACTACAAGAAATTTTACAAAAAAAATTGCCTTCGAAAACTTTCTTGTCAACCCTTTCTAGACCAAACAACTCATAAATGACTTTTCATGACAAAAAAATTTATTGTTAAAAGTGAATTTTTTGTGATCACAAGGTAATCGGCTTGATTCAAGACTTAAAAAAAATTAAAAAAGAGGTTTCGTGTTCTTCATTGTAAACCTGAAAGATGCAAAGTGGCTGATCGTTTGGTCCTAAGTTTTCCAAGCTATTGACAATAAGCTGCCTAAATGCTGGATTTGGATAATCCAAGTCCCCAATCTCATCAAGTGCCAACAAAGAAGTCGCCACCACGAAGCCAACACCGGCTGCATTGCAGTTGATTTCCAACCGCCCCGTCTGGCTGTTCAGTTTCAACCTTCCAGCCAAGAAACATGTGTCACCAGCACTTTTTCTAGTGCAAATTCGAGCTTATTGCCCGCAAGTTGCGGAGGGAAATCCATGTTGGGGCATAAGAAATGGACTGTTTCGACATTGAAATTGAGAGGTAGGTCTAAGTTAGATAAGAAAATGGATTTTTTTATCAGTTTCTTGGGATGGAAACACAAGGGTTGAGTCTTGGAGTGTGACCTTGAGGTCTTGGATGGCAGGATAATTGGATTCTTGATAAAGGGTTTCCATGCTTATTCAAGTTGTAATGTTTACAATTTCTTGCTCTTTTTTTGTGGGAATTGTGCTGTATTTATTCTTTAAAGGCAACTTAATTTTCGTAGGACTATATACCCCTACAATAATTTGGGCACGTGGTTTGGATATGGACCATGTTAGTTTAGGACTCTTTATAACTACTCTCGGGGTAAAGGCCTACCGTTTCCTTACTATTTTCAACGCAATATTAATATACTACAACACACGAAAAATCGAATTTCTATTGCTTTTCCATACATGAGTTATGAAGAGACCGTCCCCGTTCTCCTGCGCTCCAAGCGCAGGAGAAGAAAATATGCTTTGCCTTGCATGAGATTTGCAGGGCAAAGCCTTGTACGTGTTGTCGGCTTTTGTTTTTTTTTTTTTCTTTTGTTTTTTTTTTCTTTCAATTTTTCTTTCAATTTTTGTTTTAATTTTGCGGGATTATTACGAAATCGAAATATTACATTCTTAATACCGTTTCAAAGTGCTCACGACCTAATTTCTTATTTCTCCCCTCACTAACGGCGTGCGAAACGGCCAACCGTAGCAAAAGTTACTACTCGTCGAAGTAGGCCGTTCCAAAATCATTAAAACGATTTTTCTTATTTTTGTCTTAATTTTGCAAGATTAATACGGCATGTCAAACGAAATCGAAATATTGCATTTTTAATACCATTTCAAATTCTCACGATCTAGTTTCTCCCCTCACTAACTGCGTGCGAAACGGACAACCGTAGCAAAAGTTACCACTCGTCGAAGTAGGCCGTTCCAAAATCGTTAAAAAGATTTTTCTTATTTTTGTCTTAATTTTGCGAGATTATTACGGCATGTCAAACGAA
>CAIGRF010021455.1:139886-152788 GCA_903798235.1 Fraxinus ornus
CCCCCCCCCCCCCCCCCCCCGGTCCGCCTGGATTATACAACTGAAATTACTGTGGCACGTCTCTTCAGCTTCGTTATCGACTTATCGTAACACAGTGGTGTAAGCCTTCTTCTAGAACCTGGTTATTCAGAGGTTATGGCTCTCTCTCGTTTGATCTCTTGTGTGAGAGTAATAATGTGAAGAAGAAAAGATAATTTAGGAACAAAGACTAGGGCGTAAGTAAAGATTTGGAAAAAGTTCATTAGCCATACCTCACACCTAAAACTTTGGGGTGCATTTACGGGCTGTCGATTGGTGCGTACATGCCTTTTTATCTCAGAGTCTTAAGAGGCATGCTCATCATCCTCAGAATTTCGATCGGTGGTTAACATAATCATCATTCGATTATTAAGTGAAACCGAAACATGGGATTCTAAATCCAAATGTTCGAGCTATTGAATTTCCTGGAAGATATGCGCATCCATATGTCACAGTCCACCAATCACTTGTGGGGTGTCTACCGACTGTTCGATCAACCCTTAATATGGTCGACCAACCCTTAATGGCCTTAATTGAGTTGTTTGGATTGGAACAAAATTGACGGGTTTTAAAATTAATGGTTTTAATGACGTGAAAAATGAAATCGTAAATTTTTTTCAAACAATCTAGAGTGATATGTTGGAAATAATGTTAAAGTACAATAACTACATAAAGTTTATTAAGGAATGGGAAAAACTTCGATAAAATGAGCATGCTTAAAAAAATTTAAAGTTTAGTGATTGTGAGGAAATAATGTTGAAAGTACAATGATCATTCATTTTTTTTCCCCCGTGGATAGCATTAGGTTCGATGAATTAAGGTGTTTTAATTACTTTACCGAGCTTGGTGTAATATTGTATTAAAACAAGTATTTAAAAATAAAATGTTGATAACGATATTTTTTATTAAACTTAAAAATGTAAAGTTAATTTTACTTGACTTATCTACAAATAGTTTTCTATTACTTGTAAGTGTAACTTTTATTTAAAAGTCATTCGAACTTTTTCTGAGAGTATGACGTGAGTTAATTTTGCATTGTAGTGCCTCATACTCAAACATTGAAGCTAGACATTTTCTCTATCCCTTCTTACCCTAAAAAAGCAAGGGATTTTTAAGAGAAAATCTTATCTTATTATCAAAGTAAGAACTTATAACCCTATGTTTGACTAATGTTGATTCCAAATGGTTCGAGTATACCGATGGAAGTGGAGTTCTAAAAGTTAGCAAAAGTGCTCGAGTCATGTTAAAGGAATGGAGAAAGTCCAGATTATTTGTGTTAGAAGGTTCGACGATCATTGTGGATTCAGCTACAGCTTATGGTTCAATAAGCAATAAATCGAGTTGGTTGTGATCGGGTTGTTTGTAGTAGGTCGAACAATAATACTGAGGAATCTTCCAATAGCTTAGGTGGAGCTTCTTGTGATTTTGTTGGTGTTACTCGTGGCGATTCAAACAAGTTTAGCAACTCGGGTGAAGTTGGAATTACTCGTGGTGATTCGAGCAGGTTTATTGACTCGGCTGGAGTTGGAAGTGAACGAGATGATTCAAGAAAGGATGGTGCGCAAAGCAGTTTTGTTGGTAAGCTAAGCTTGAATTTAATTCACAGTTACTGAGTATGTCCAACATGGGCATTGGGTGTCCGGAGGGGACATGTTGGAAGAATTGGAGAATGACTTGAAGAGTGAAGACTTAATTCATTACTATGAAATTTGTATCAATGTTGAATTTGTTATGTTTGTGACACAAATTTCAGGTGATTTGGAAGATTGTTTCATGTAGGAAGTCGAGATAATTTTTGTTTAGAAGTCATGTTTGATAAGGGACCAAAATTCATCATGGATTGAAAATTTGATTGGAATAAAGACTTTATAATGGATTAGGAAGTGTTTTGGATGTATTGAGACAAAATCGGGGGTGTCGGAGCACTGAGATGCAATGCTACAGCGTCGGCGACATGAAGATGAACAGAATAGGGCACCAGCCTTGGGGCGACGAGAATTTTAATCTTGTTTGGTTTCTTACGTGGTTTTGTGTTCTATTTCATCCATAATTTCAAAAATTGGCTACTATAGATGCTCCACAAGGTGTAGGCTTTATATAGAGTCAAAATATAACAATTAGATCATTGTTATATACATTAGAAATTTGAGAGAATTGTTTAGATTTAAAATGAGATAATCAAATTTTGTAAAGATAATTTTAGTTTCTGGGTATAATAAATTCTTATCGTTGACAAAAATCTTGGTTATTGTGTGATTCGTTATTTTCATATTGTCCATATTATTCTCGTCTTTAATTATTTGATCATGTTCTCATTAAGTGGTATCAGAGCGATTCTATTATTTGAGTTGGTTTATAACAATTGTTACTTAAAAAATTTAGAACATATAATTTTGTTATATGTAAATATAGAATGTACGGTTCTTTACTAGAGAGGACACAAAATACCCGTGTCCTTCTGTCCATGTCCCTTGAGTGTATAGAGAGGGATGACAAGTTTTGAATTTCTTTCATGTCATAAATGAATTGAAGTTGGAGATTGTCATGAATCGTGAGTAGTTTAGTTGTTTTTATTTTGTTAATTTTTGTAAGAGCTCTATTTAGAAAATAAGAAGGGAGAAGGAATCATAGAAAATTGTATTTGGCATACTAATCGCAGTTGCATATTATTCTATATTGATCCCGTTGGTGCAAAAGCAAGATGATATGCCATTAGTTATATTCAAATATTTGTATTAATTAGGACTTATTAATAAACCTTTATTCCGGAATATATTCTGTTCTCTAATACATTCAATTGCAGATAGGTTGTGCAACCACATAAATTGCTTACTCGATGATCACTTCTTCTAATTTCGGTATGTATTGTTTCGTAAACACTAGAAGTTTGCAAAATCCTATTTAAAAATAATATGCATCTTTATATATCCCATTTATCACTTAGCATAATACATAGAAAAAGAAACAAAATACTCAAATATAGAATAATTCATAATATATAGGGAAAATTGCAGCAACAGTCCCTAGCCTTTTCGTTTTTAGCAAACTTTACCTCAACTTCACTTTGTGCCACCACAGGTCCCAAATCTTTCAATAATATGCAACAGAGGTTCAAATGGTTGACCGTTAGTTGACCAAATGTGTTGATTTTGACCAAATTTAAAATGAGTAAAATGATAATTTTGTTATTTACCATAGTAAATAAACAAAAAAATCAAAATCAAAACAAAATAAAAAAAAACTGTTCATTATCTCTCTTCTTCACCCCACCCTCCATCCCGACTCGCCGCCCTCCGCCAGTCACTCTACTCCGGCCAACCACCAGACAATCATACCACTAGAAATCTCTTATTGCCCTCTACTCAAACCACCCAACATCGGGCATCATCGCTTCCTGAGTTGGCTAGATTTACACCTCAAAACCACATATTCGCGTTCACAAATATTGGCGGCACAGCCTCCTCCTGTGATACCCACGGATTACCCATGTAACAAGTGGATTCTACTCGTCGAGGTGCCCTGTCTATGGTCTTCTAATCTCAAATAATGCAACAAATCAGAATCTACAGATCCATTTTTCGAACCCATCGAGAACGTAGTTTTCTAAACCATTTTTCGGCGCCGACGATGGAAGTTAAGATCACGGACCACTCACTCTCGAACCTCCTTAACAAGGTGCATCCATTTTCCATTTTGACGAGTTCAATTTACCTTCTCCAAGTTTGTAAAAAAGGAAAATGTTTGGGATCGCAACTGCAATTTTTCCTAATATATAAAACAAATCATGACCTGTATTTACTGAATTATTATTATTTACTTGGTAATATATGATTTTCCCCCTAAATTGGATAGATGTTAAAGCGGGTTAGGCTGTTTCTTTCAAAACTCAACTTACTCTGGTCCATGAGTTCTTTCCAGTACAGGACTATGGTCCAACGGGCAATCCTCAGAAACTTATTTCAAGTTAGGGCATTAGAAAGTGAAATTTTGGTTTTCCTTTTAAAGATTATTGAAAAAAAATTAATTAATTTTTTGTTACCCGCGTTACAGGTGAACGTGGGTTAGACTTGAAGGTTGTGCTGATCCATAAATCCCTTTTATACAAGGTGCAAGCCGAAACGTTAAACGTAAGTTAATCACAATATAACTCGATATGAACATACAATATTAATTATTTCACGACTTTTAAAGTAATTACTATTTAGGCAGAACTTCGGGAGATGGACACAATTTCGATTTTTTTATATAGTACGATTTGTCCTGAATTCAATCCTTAATTCCCTTCAAACCAAAAATATACAGCAAATTGATGTTAGTTAATGTGGGATGTTGATTTAGGGAGACAATATATGTGCACGAAAGGTTTCCTTTGCATATAAAGCTGTACAAACTGTGTCTTTATCAAAGTAGATATGGTTAGTCTAGTAATGAGTTGAAATTGTTCACCGTCTTTTCGATTTTTATTTTTATTTTTTTTTTTGAAATTTGAGAGGAATATGAAGTTCAACAGGTGAATTCATTGTTATTACAATATGAGGACATCTACTGCAATATTTAATCATACAAACGAAAATTAGTTATCATTTATTCATAACCGACAACTTTACATTATGAGCGCACGACAAATTTTATTCATCATGTGCTTAAAGTCTCGAGCAATTGTCGAGGAACTTTTTGCAAGAAATCCACGTATCTTTCCAATGAACATCTATTAACAAGTTTAACGAGTTGTTGAGGCCAGGTCCATTGACAAGTAACTTAGGTTTACAAATCAAATGACTCAATTCCTCGTTCTTATCTGCTTTTTCTTTCTTCATTTGTCGTTTAGAAAAATGAATTTGAATGAATGATTTTTTTCCATTCAAACTAATCCCTATGGAGCAAAATAATTATTTCAAAAAGAAACAAAAAAATTTATTTTGAGTTACATCACTTCTTTAAATGATCATAAATTCTTAGTATGAGTAACGTAGAGATTTGTTGGTACATGTCCCAACATGACGTGTTAACATGGTCATAGAAAGCGAAAATTGTACCATTAGTTCTTCACCTATTACTCGAATAGCAAGTTAATCATTAAGTCCCTGTTTGGTACACATTAAAATTTTCATTATTATTTTTCTACTCATTTTTAACTACACATTTTTCGATAAAATATATTTTTCATCACATCAGTAACTTTTCATTATTTTTCAACCACACATTCTACATCAATATAATATTTTACAATACATTCTTTCAAAATAATGTGACTTAAACACACCCGACAGTAAGAAATGATCAAATAAAATATTTAGCCCATGTTGGTACACATTAAAATTTTCATTTTTATTCTTCTACTCATTTTCAACCATAAATTCTTCAATAAATTAATGTTTTTCATCACATTAATAATTTTTCCATTTTTTTCAACCACACATTCTACATCAATCTACTATTTCAAATTACATTCTTTCAAAATAATGTGGCTGAAACACACCCTTAATTTTTTAAAATTAGTAATACAGCTAGTCCTAAACAATAAAGATCGTCCAATTTTTCATTAAATTATCATGTGACGCTCTGTGTACTGCCAATGAAGCTAAGAGTGTGTTTGATCCACATTATTTTGTAAGAATGTATTATGAAATAGTAGATTGATGGATAATATGTGGTTGAAAAAGAAGGAAAATCAATTGATGTGATGTGAAATATTATTTTATTGAAAAATGTGTGGTTGAAAATGAGTAGAAGGATGAGAATGAAAAAAATAATGTGTACCAAACAGGGGCTAAGTCTTGCTTTTCCAACTTGGACCGATTTAAGTGAGGTAAAGAGCGAAATTTTGTTTATCACGTGTCAATTTAATAAATATTTAGATAATTATTGCATAAAATGTGATTCAGACGAGGACGATGGGAAAAAAATGGTGTTAATTACAATAGAAATAGTGATAAGATAAACTTGAATAAAAAATAATAAAATTTAGAGCACATATATTTTTCTTTTTTATTTGTAACCTCTCGTTTAGCTCTATTTGTGTCAATTTTTTATTTTTATTTTTTTAAAAAAAATCCTCAATTCAATATCAGCCCCTGTTTGAGCCAATTTTTTTGAAAATGAGAATGAAAAATATAGTGGTCATTGGGGTCCACATATGAAATAGAAAATTTGAATTTAAATGCTGATATGATGAATAAACGATCGTATTTTTCATTTTAAAAAGAATAAAATATGGCTCAAACAAGGCCCAGATAGCAATTTGGACTCAACTTCCTAAAAAGATCGAGCTTGATATTTATAATAACATAATCAGTCTTCAGTAATAAAAGGTGTCCAAATTTCTTTCGAGTCATCATGTGATTCATGTGTAAACAACACACCTTAGTCCTTACGTCAAAAGTTCAGGCACCTGGCAAGGTTAAAAAAAGAAATATGATGAGTCAACAATCCATAAGTTACAGTTTGGTGGATATTGTGTGGTAATTCAAAAAGTGTTGGGTGGGAAAGTATTTTGATTTTTAAAAATTATCCAATCATGTACCGACATGTGGTACAATGTAAAAAATAATGTAAACTAAGATCTACATGTAGCATGATTGTTAAAAGACACTATATTGATTTATAAAATTGGACATGTGGACATGTGAGTGTCACATAATGTTTTTATAGTTTTTTTTTAACATTTTTGTATCGCTAATGATACATTATGCAACTATAAAAAAAAAAGAACGATGATGATTTGTACAATTATGCCCCTGTTTGTTGTCCGTTATTTTTTTATTTTATTTTTTTAAAAAAAAAGAGTTTTAAAATAATATTTTCAGGAGAGTATGTGGTTAAAAATGATGAAAAATTTTAGGTTTACGTGCAGAATATTTTACTGTGTAAATGTATGATTAAATATGATTAGGTAGCAAAAAGAATTTTAAACCAAGACACCAAACTTGGGACTATAATATAAGATCAGTGACCAACTTCTTAAATTTAAAGTTATAGATCAACAAACCATTTAAACAATATATTGAGTTCAAACCTTGGAATCACATTTCTCAAATTGAAAGTATAAAACTTATTGATATATAAAGTTGGACATGCGAGTGTCACGTGATATTTTTACCATTTTTTTAACATTTTTTTATCGTTAATAATATATTATACAACTATATAATAAAAGAACGATGATACTTTGTACAATTATGCCCCTGTTTGGTGCTCATTATTTTTTTTTTAAAAAAAAGAGTTTTGAATTAGTATTTTCAGAAAATTTAGTGGTTAAAATATATGAAAAAGTTTTATGTTTACGTACAGAATATTTATCGTGTGAATGCATGGTTGAAAATAATCATGTAGTAAAAGGAGTTTTAAAACAGCGGGCACCAAATATGGGCTATAATATAAGATTAGTGACCACTCCTTAAATTTAAAGATTAGAGAACAACAAATCATTTGAACAATATATTGAGGTCAAATTGTAGACACATTTCTCAAATTGAAAGTATAAAACTCGTTAAATATCAATCAACCAGCCGACTTAAACTATTTTTGACCAAACTGTTCATTTATTGGAATCTAATTTGCTATAGTTGTGCAAATTTCCCTTTCTCAAAGTAAAATTAGCATTTAAAACTCATCTAGACACGTTTGTATGGTGACACAATGTTCAACGTAAATTAAAAACGTTAGAAGGGCATCGCAACAAAGTAGTACAAATTAGCTTCTCCAAATGGGAATATGTCGGTGTATAACAAACAACTTATATTCTCTTTCTCCTTTGCTCTTAGTAACTCGAAAAATGAATTAATAGTTAATCGTCCATCGAACCTGTTCTAAGATGAATAAATAAAAATATTTATTTTTGGATGAATCGGTCAACTCTCATGATATTTTAAAAATGTCTTCATTTTTTATTACTTAGCCCCCTGTTTGGTACATACTAAAATTTTTATTTTCATTATTCTACTAATTTTCAACCACACATTCTTCAATAAAATAATATTTTCCATCACATCAATAACTTTTCCTTCTTTTTTAACTACACATTATCCATCAATCTACTATTCCAGAATACTTTATTTCAAAATAATGCGGATCAAAATTGAAACCATTCATAGTACAGAGGATCAAAAATTCCTTCGAGCTCGGATTTTCCTTTACACGGAAAAGGTGCGTCGATGGAAACCAAATCGAGCTTCTCTAACACAGATTCTGGCCANTAACCTTGATTGAAAGTAGCTACTACTAGTCAAGTGTCAATGACACGATGGTAACCATTATGACTCGAATGAAATTCGATCAACCCACTAAAATTCTAGACCCAAACATGACCCAACACAGTTGTGCTTCGCTCTATTGTACCTCACTGGAAGGACCCATCTTGTTCTTCTCTTCATAGGAACCATCGCCCTATTATAAAACACCAATCAAATTTCAATTTACCTGAAAACTGTGGGCATTTATTGAATCGCTTCTGTCTTTCCAACACCCCCATTGCCTTATTTTAGTGCGTCTGTATCTCTGCACCCTTCACTTGTGCCCACCGTTTCTTCCTTCCTTCCTTTGCCTTCTTGCCTTTTGCTTCTATTGATTCTAGCAACAAATTTTCTGATTCTAATTTTGTTCAATAACTTTGGAAAAAAAATGGCACTGAAACTTAGCTTCACTCCTCACAAGATGCCTTCCTTTCCTGATGCTCGTATCAAATCTCGCAGGGTTTTCATGGCTTCAACTATTCATTCTCCTTCTATGTAAGTTTTGCTTTTAATTTTAATTTTGGATTTGAATTATAAAAATTTGGCATTTTATGAAATAGATTGGTGCCACTGAGTGTAATTTTCCTTGATTCTTTTTTATTTTTTTTGGGGGCGGTGTTGTGTTTTTCTTCCATAAAAATGAAGTGGGTTCAATCAAGATCGGATTTTTATCTCTTGTTACTAATATTTTGATCTGGGTTTAAAGCTATTCTTATTTATGTTGGTATTTCAAGAATTCAAGTTCGGTGTTCCTCGTGTTCGACTAAATTCAACGTATAAACTGTATTTAAATAGTTTCCTGGCTGGAGATTTTTTTCTTCTTCCTTTCATTAAATTATGTACAAAAATGATTTTTTTTTTCGGCACTTCTACTGGTTAAACTGATTTGGGGATTAATTGATGAGTAGTTTTTTGGTTATTTGATCAATTTATTTGGGGGGTGGGGTGGGGGGGTTTTGTATCATGCATGTCATTTTATGTTTGTTTATTGGACTTGTCCTAGATGATCTCATTGTACCCTTGGATTTATTTAAAAAATATTTCTGACCCTTTCTTTAAGAATATGTTCTATTGTTCAACAATTAGGTTTGACTGCTTTTGATTTACTGTTGTTTTGTTATAATCTCTTATATTTTTCAGTTTTGTGTGTGCTTGAGGTGGTTTCAGCTACAATATGGAGTTTTTACAGCTATGGTACATCTTTTGTAAACAATATAGCCTGAATTGGACAGTATAAGAACAAGATTTTAGCTTTTTTCCTTTCTTAAACATTCTAAATTGCATATTTGTATGCAACATTAGATTGTACTAGTATAATGGACAATAACGGATTAAAGAAAATGGTTACATTTCTCCTGCCAATTTTAATTGATTAAAGGAATAGCTCGAATGATTATCAAACTTCCCTAACTTGTAACCCTTCTTGGTGGTCTTTAATATGAATATTGAAAGGTTGGTTAGAATCATGGAATCTTTAAATGTCTAAGATTTGCTGGCTTCAACATTTTCTACCTATATTTTTGACTTTTTATTTCTCTATTTAAAGAGGTTGTTGGTCTAGTTTGTACTGTTTCTTCCTTGATTGGACTCTGTTATTTTCTGTAACATTTCTAATTTTCTACCTATATTTGTTTTTCCTTCTCTACACTCCAGCCCTACCTCATATCGACACCCTTTCTTCGGAAAGGAAGGGAGAGGGAAAAAGTAAAAGAAGAAAAAAAAATAAAATGGAAATGACAGTGACTCATCACAAGTTGAAGTGCGTGAAATTAGGAACATGTTCATTTTCATCTTTTATTAAATTGAATCTTGTGAATTAATTGTGTGAACTCATATGTAATATGGTAGTCTAGATACGTGGCGAATGATTTATCTACAACATCAGTGATATAATGTTCCAAAATAATTCTGAGTGCAAGTTGGTTTTAATCTTTGGACACCTAAGAGCTTGCAAAGTATGTCCTTCAATTATTGCTATTCACATAATTATATGGTGCTCGGTGTTGGACGAAATTGTGGAGAACACAACTTCCCTATAGTAATTAAGCGCACCTGGCTTCAGTACCTGGATTTTTTAAAATGGACAGAAGTATTGTAGGTTAATGAATCAATGTAATTATATCTCTCGTTTGCAAATTTATAGCTTCGTGCCTTGCAAAAAATTGATCACTCTTAGTTTATGGAGCTGTTTAATTCTTTGTTTTTGGACTGTCATATTATCATCACGTTTTAGTTGAATGCAGTCTCATATCCTACATTCTGTTGAATACAGGGAGGTCGGAAAAGTTAAAAAGCCTTTCACACCCCCAAGAGAGGTACATGTTCAAGTGACCCATTCCTTAGCGCCAGAAAAGCGCGAGATCTTTAATTCTCTAAACAATTGGGCAGAAGAGAATATCTTGGTGCTCCTAAAGGATGTTGAGAAATGCTGGCAGCCCAGTGACTTTCTACCCGAACCGGCTTCGGAAGGCTTTTACGAGCAGGTCATGGAACTACGGAAAAGATGCAAGGAAATTCCTGATGATTATTTTGTTGTGTTGGTTGGAGATATGATTACGGAGGAAGCACTTCCAACTTACCAGACGATGCTTAACACCCTAGACGGAGTCCGAGACGAGACGGGTGCTAGCCTGACTCCATGGGCTATTTGGACTCGAGCATGGACAGCTGAAGAGAATAGGCATGGTGACCTTCTCAACAAATATCTTTATCTTTCTGGACGGGTTGACATGAAGCAAATTGAAAAGACAATTCAATACCTGATCGGTTCGGGGATGGTAAGTTTACTATTATCTCAGGACTCAGATATAGTTAATTGGTTTCGAAATTTTTTATTCAACCCCTGAATGCCTGGATGCCATACGAACTCTTTTTCTTGAT
This sequence comes from Fraxinus ornus, assembly GCA_903798235.1. Lineage (NCBI taxonomy): Eukaryota > Viridiplantae > Streptophyta > Magnoliopsida > Lamiales > Oleaceae > Fraxinus > Fraxinus ornus. The sequence goes on from CAIGRF010021455.1 coordinate 151,016, forward strand.
GCTTGAATTTCTTGGTGACTTATCATATTTCATACTATATAGATCTGAAAAATTAAAGCTTATTATGAGCCTGTTTGAACCTCATTTTTATTTTTTTTTGACAAAAAATGTATTTTAGAATAGTTATTTGATGGAGAATGTGTGGTTAAAAAATAAGTAAAAGTTTTGGGTTTGGGCATAATATTATTTTATTGAAGAATGCGTGGTTGAAAATAAGAGAGAAAAATGTATTTTAAAAATAATGGGTATCAAACAAGGGCATATAAAGGATCAATTTTAGTAACGCCTTAACGGTGACATTAGCAGTTCCTGAAACTATTTATCTCCTCTTTTCCTCTTGATTATGTGTGTGCATGCTTGTCCATTTAGTGCATGTTTGGTTAGAAGTATTACAATTTCACGTTATAATATATACCCATGTATTTGCCATTTTGTTTGTATAGTGAATATAACTTATCTTGGTATGTACAATATTCGCTTTATTTTCCTTTCTTTTCACCTTTTTATATTCCTTTGTCTGCCAAAGCATCTTACTTTCCCAATGCAACGATTCCATTCTGCGATATAATTTAACATACACGTGTTAACTGATAGGATCCTCGTACGGAGAACAATCCCTACCTGGGATTTATCTACACTTCTTTCCAGGAGAGGGCTACCTTCATTTCTCATGGAAACACAGCTAGGCTTGCCAAGGAACATGGGGACCTGAAATTGGCTCAGATATGTGGTATGATTGCTGCAGATGAGAAGCGCCATGAAACTGCCTATACCAAAATTGTCGAAAAGCTCTTCGAGATTGATCCGGATGGCACTGTATTGGCACTTGCTGACATGATGAGGAAGAAAGTCTCTATGCCGGCTCATCTGATGTATGACGGCCAGGATGATAATCTCTTCGATAACTTCTCTTCTGTAGCACAGCGGCTAGGAGTCTACACTGCCAAGGACTACGCTGATATTTTGGAATTTTTGGTCGGAAGGTGGGATGTTGAGAAGTTGACAGGTCTTTCTGGAGAGGGGCGTAAAGCACAAGATTACGTATGCAGTTTGCCTCCTAGAATTCGAAGGTTGGAGGAGCGGGCACAATCAAAGGTCAAGCAGGCATCTTCCGCCCCCTTCAGCTGGATTTTTGGTCGACAAATCAAACTTTGAACTCTGCACAGAACGTAGTGACTCTTCTTGCAGCCTTCTATAAGCAAATATATAAGGCCCGTCGATGGCCATCTGGTCCGTATCAAGAAATGCGTCATGTTTAAAAATGTTCCAGTGGTATATTTCTTGTTCCTTTTATTTGATAAGTAAGTTTCAATCAGATATCACAGACACTTCGTCTCGAGTCGAGTGAAGAGTTGATCTCGTTGCATCTTTGTTTTCTTTATCAACTCACATTACGAGTATTGTAAGTAGAATCTTGTGCTTGTTTACAATCTTAAAAAGCTTGTGGTGTTGCTACGATGATTCTCATCGGATTAATTTCACAATGGTGGTTGCTAAACTTTTAATGAATTTTTTATGTTGGTTATTAGACGTCATTTTTTATTTCGAGCTAGACAGTGAATTCAAATTTTGTTATAATTTAGTTACTCTGTTCATGTTCATCATCAGATTCTTAAAAATCTACATAGGATACTCTCAAAACCTTTTAATTTCATAAAACTCTGATGAAATTGCCATAAGCAAATTGAGAAATCAAGAAAGTCGGGATCCTTGATTTTAGTCCAGTTAAGTTTTCCTATCGTTGTTCTTCGCAAAACCCACAAAAATTGAAAA
>CAIGRF010021455.1:175259-189420 GCA_903798235.1 Fraxinus ornus
GGATTAGAACAAAATTGAAAAATATGATATATTCAACTACAAAGACCAAGTTAGAAGTGAATAAAATTCAAAGAATAGTAGGACAATTAAGGCTCAACATTGATTGCAATACATTCGAAATAGAGTTGAAGTTCAAAGTCTCCAAAATGTCGTGTTTGAGTTCTCTTTCAGCTGATGTGCAATGACAAATGCTTCAATGATATATTTCAACTACACACATTACACATAAGCAACAATGTTAATATGTTATTTGTATTATTAAGAGGTATAACATCACCAACAGAATGTGTGGAATTGGGTTGATTGCAACTATTAAGGGTGGAGGTCAGGCTAAATGAAAAACCGCAAAGACATGACACAAGAGTTTGAAACACCAAATCTTTTTCAATATTCAGAATTTTCAATAAATAATTCGCAATCAGAAACCACTCAGTATCCTACTCTTCTTCAATAGTGTATCACTTGATGTTCACTGTTCAGCTCTTCTCTTATTTATCCACTCTTGCAGTTCTGGTGGAATGGCTCATCTTAGAAATTGAATTTTAAACTGAACCTCCACATAACTGATTTCCAAGAGTTCAAAAATTAGTGCATCACCCATTCACCCTTCCACCTGCAAGCATAAAGTAAACGAATACAATTAGCTCGGAGGAACACTCTGCAAGCATAAAGTAAACAAATACAATCAGCTCCTAATTTGTAAAATGGACAAAAATCGAAGGCATTAGGCATAGAATTGACAAAAAAATGAAGGCATTAGGCATAGAATTGAAAAATAAATTACAATAAAATAAAACTCAATCCACAGAAGAAGCCAAGAAGGAGATTACATATTTACATAAAATTACCAGATGAAAAACCGAATGAGGTGCTAGGGTTTTCGAAATGGAAATTGTGGGATCGATTATTTGGGGTTTTGATAATTGCCGAATTTTAACAAGAGTATGCACGATTCTCCAAAATACATCAAATAATCACAACAAAATTGCCCAAAATATGCTTGAAGAAGATGAGCACTGAGCAGTACCAGTTTCAGACTTTCAGTTATCTAGATGAGCAAGAATCCAGTGCCAAGGCCTCCGGCGAGTCACGAGTGAGGCTGTGTTGCGGCTGCCTTTCTTGCCTCCCGAATCCTCGGCTCCGCAGAAATCAAACCGAACTCCATTCTTCAATAAATTTTTATTTTTTTATGTAGTGGAGGAAATAGGAAATATGTAGTGGAGGAAATAGGAAATAGGAAACTCAGGGAAGGGCTGAACTCTGAAGGTGGAGGCATGATTCGCGTAAGACTGGAGTTGAAGTCGAGGTTTTACTTTTAGGTTTAAAAAAAAAAAAAAAACCAAACAAAATGGGCCCCTAAAAATTTTGGGCCTGAGGCGGAGGCCTCTTGGGCCTCCCCTCAGGTCCGGCTCTGTTAATGTACTTACGGGTCCATTTTATATATGTGAAAAAAATATGGTTGTTTTGTGTTAGTATTTGTCCCATATTGATTTTCGATGTCCATTTCCAACCTTCATTTCTGTTAGAAATTACCTCTGATAAAGGAAATGGTGGTACTGGATCGGATGCTGAAGCACACAGTACTTGTTTGGTTTTTGTAAGTTATGTATGATTCACCATTATACATTATAAGAAATGATTAGGATTGTAAGTTGGTTTCACGTGCAGATCTTTTATGTTTGGTTGTTTGAATGCCTATAGTTATGTAGAGTAATTGTGTTTTGCATAAGAAGTTGCTCAGAGTATGAATCTCTCGGTGTACGAATATTTTCTTGAAAGCATAAATAGAATATGAAATCTCACGAAAAAAATCTAGAAAAACTTACTTGTGTGGTTTAAGGGATTTTTGTGTTCTCAGGCAATATGGTGGCAAGTGAATAAATTTTCTGTTCTTTTGTAATAATGAATGTGATTGCAGGACTCTTGTTCTAAGCAAGAGAGAAAACTTACTTGTGTGGTTTAAGAGATTTTTGTGTTCTCAGGCAATATGGTGGCAAGTGAATAAATTTTCTGTTATTTTGTAATAATGAATGTGATTGCAGGACTCTTGTAATAATGAATGGGATTGCATGACTCTTTATGCAATAAGATTTTCAGTACAAAATACTAGATAATGTGAAACAGGGCTTTATTTTTTGAATGTTATACTACAACATGAAATAACAAGGAGTACAATATGAATTATTAGAGGGTGATGGGTCATTGTTTTGCTATTTGAACATTGTGTTCACTTCTTTGTTTTGCTATTATATACATTTAACTTCGTAGATTTGAGCAGAGACTCTGGATGATGCATTCAAGTGGATGAATAAAATTGATAAGTTCGAGGACAAACATTTTCATCTGAGGATGGAGTACCGTGTTATTGGCGAGTTGATGAAGAGGTTAAAAGTAGCTGAAGGGAAGGAAAAATTTCTTCTTCAGGTGAAGTTGAATAGGGCCATGAGGATGGTAGAATGGAAGGAAGCATATGATCCAAATGACCCCACCAATTATGGAGTCATTCAGAATGATCAGTTAGGATCTTCTGTTGATCTTCTGCAGCATGCCGGGTTCGAAAGGGAGCAGCGGTTGATAAAAGGTGGAGAGGAAGATGATGACTTAGAGTTTGATGACATGAAAGAGAAGGATACTATAATAATGGGAAAGCTTAATGCATTAGACAAGATACTTGAGCAGAAGCTTTTGGCATTGGATCACACCTTTGGGAAGAAGGGAAAGCTTCTGGAGGAAGATATTAGAGATCTTGCCGAGGAAAGGAACTCATTGACTGAGAAAAAGAGAACGCCTCTCTACAGGAAAGTATGTGGATACTTATTCTGCGTTTCCTTTATATACTAATGATTGCCTTGAGATCTAAGCAATTTTTTACCGAGTAGATGATTATTTTCTTATAATTTTCTCTTGAAAATTTGATCAGAATGTGTCTCTTAATGCCTGCAACCTTCATTGTTGTTCGATAAAATCATGTTTGAGAAGTATACTTCTATCATGTCACATAAGGATAATTGTTGTCATACAAGGCTGCTAACCTCTGTGAAATTTAGACCTATATAATCTCCCTGTACAAGTGTTTGTGCTAGCCCTGCATAATAGCCTACCATATAATGGATATTTATCCATGGTTGATGATCTTTAATTTAATATCTGATTATTGAGGGCACATTCTGCTATCGTGTTAGCATTACGTTGTGGGACTCTTTTAGCTTCCATCAAATTATCTCAGTCAATATTGGCTATACTTTTGGTCTTCTCATGAATCTACTTTTTTCTTCATTTCAGTAAGCATAGTCATCTGCACTTGTTTTACTGGCTGTCAAATTAATATTTGACTCAATCTGGGCTCAATGATTTCAGGGATTTGATGTTAAACTCATTGATGTCAATAGAACCTGTAAAGTTACAAAGGTAATATAATTTACATGTTGAAATCTCTCTCTCTCTCTCTCTCTCTCGTGATAATTTGCTATGTATGAATGATATAGGGAGGTCAAGTTGTTAAGTACACTGCAATGCTAGCTTGTGGTAACTATCACGGTGTTGTTGGTTTTGCAAAAGCAAAAGGTCCGTCCATTCCTATTGCTCTTCAAAAGGTATCATGCTGGTATTTTCCTTCGTCCCTGACTTTCAGAAAATTTCTCTGTTGAGATTGAAATCGGTTGATGTCATGGTTAACTAGTGAAAAAAGTTCCAGTCAGAAAAATCTGCTGCTAGATGAATGAGTAAGACTTGAGTAGTTTACACGTATGTGAAAATATCCAATTTACTAAATTTGTTTCAAGTATGTATCATAGAATCTTTCGATTTTGTGAAAGACTATTTGAATGTTAAGAATGACACTAAATTATCTGGTTGCTCGTGGTAACTAGTTTTCGAATATATGATTCCTGGGATCTTTTGCTCGTATGATTGTGTTTTACTGATTTATTTTCTGACAGGCCTATGAGAAATGTTTTCAGAATCTGCATTATGTAGAACGGCACGAGGAGCATACAATTGCACATGCAGTCCAGACTTCATATAAAAAGACCAAGGTTCTAACTAAATTTCTAGTTCCTTAAGCTTGTTAAAATTAAAGCTAAAAGAAGATTTTCATTTCCTGTTATTACCCAAAATTTGTATGGACTTTTAGGTGTATCTTTGGCCTGCATCCACTCAAACAGGGATGAAAGCAGGCAGAACTGTCCAAACAATTCTCAATTTAGCTGGTTTAAAAAATGTGAAATCAAAGGTAAAACAACTCTAATGTCCAATGACCTGCAAAATCGATTTCTATTTTCAAGCTCTCTTAACATGAATACTCTTATAGGTCGTCGGTTCAAGGAATCCTCATAACACAGTCAAGGCTATTTTTAAGGCTCTAAATGCGGTATGTAGAATAATCTATTCATTCTAAAGGCATTTTAATTTTTCTATTTGATTCAACTCTCATGATGATTGCATTCTGTTTTACTTTACAGATTGAAACTCCCAAAGATGTTCAAGAGAAGTTTGGACGAACTGTTGTCGAGTCATATTTACTATGAAGGTGTGTTTTGAGATCCATTCACTATATTTACTTTCTGATTTTTTTTTTATTTTTTATTTTTTTCCCTTCCACAAGGGTGGAGGGGGCATCTTCGAACATATTATTTCCCAGGGAGTGTAGTTCAATTGGTTAGGACACAACATTGTCAAGGCGGAAGCTGCGGGTTTGAGCACCAGCAGTCCCGACGGATCAAATAAATACATCGATTAATTTCTCTCTTTCTATGAAAGGATGTCGGAGGAAGAATTAGGCCCCTATTTGATGCCATTATAAAGAGAAATTGGGGGGGAAATGATGTTTTGAATAGTGGCTTTTTTGGAGAATGTGTGGTTAAAAAGTAAGGAAAAGTTGTGTTTACGTGCAGAATATGTTATTGTGTGAATGTATATTTGAAAATGAATATGAGAAATAAAGTGTGTTAATTTAAAGAGTCAAACAGGGGCTAAAATTTCCAAAGCAAAGGGACTTTTTTTCTTTCCTATTTTTCCATTTTTTTAAGGTACCATCGCAAAAATAACATACCTTGATCTTGAATGTGAAAAAGGCTAGTCTAGTACGTAAAATAAGAAAGTATATATATATATATTTTGTACTTTCCTGAACTCCTGTATGATATGTTTTTACTATAATTATTTCTCGATATCCTGTATAATTGCTAACAGTTTCAATTTTTGACTGGGGAACCATTAGTTTGCCCTGATTTTTGAATTTCCTTAGAAATCTACCCATCAATTTACGCTCTTATAAGTTTTCTTTCGCAGGTTTAACAAGGGCCATATGGCATATTCTTACTCTCGCGTCGAGATGCTATTCTCTGTAAAAGCCAATAGGATATGATGTAGAGTTCTCCTTTTGCACAGAAGCAACTGTAAATGTGACAGCAATGGAAGCAAAGACGCTACAAAAAGCACGCATTTCAGTGAAAAACTGAAAACCGAGAAGCCCGCTAGGATACAAGAAACACACTTCAAATAATCTTAATTCTCAAATGCCCAAATCCTGGAGGTAATAGTTTGTTTCAGTTGTATTGTTACTGATAGATGCCTTTTTGTACCAATTTTTCAATCTTCGAGATTTCATTTTTGTAGTTTCAATGGATGTCGAATAAAATTAATGATAATTAAAAATTTGACCATCATATTTTCATCGAGTTCAGGAATATCAGTGATGCAGGTGGACTTCAACTGCAGCGAGAGATTGATTTTCCAATATTCTAGAAGATTTGGTGCGAGAATCAGAACACACGAATTTAGCACAATTGCAGAATGAAACTAAATCGACCGAAGTTATATTCACAAATAAGATGATGCATTATACAACGAACTTATACCAACACAATGATCCCCTGACTAGACATATACACCAAAACTACATCTATTGACTACGAACTATGTAAGTACTACTTGAAAAATAAGTCATACGTGTCCAGAAAAACACTTCGAACCCAAGCTCAACTGTTTCCATCCTAGAAGCACATTCTGGTCTTGGCACATTCTTAAATTTCCCTATATCAGATAGACTTAAAAGTCTGATTTCACAAGCTTCATTCGAGGTTTTATGTCAACGTTGTCAAATGGTTTCCTCTGTTCTACATGGATATAGTCTCTTGTCTTGAGAACCTGCAATTTTTTCATGCAAAAACAAAAGTAAAATTATAAAAAGTTAGAAGTCCACTTTTTAGCTTATCCAAACATGCTCTTAGTCACGATCTTAGCAGGTGATTTTCTAAATGGTAATTAAGGGAGCATTGGCATACCAATGCTTCAAAAAACATCCTTGAAGCTTCCTTGCGCGTTTTACCAATTAACAAGCTGTCCATGGAAAGAGACTTTCTGCCAGAATCTGCCTCCTTAACAAATAAGGTTTGAAGATACTTGGAAACAGCCCTAAAAAGATAAAATAACATCAGGAATTCGTAAACTTAGCCGAGTAAAAGGAAATCAAGCCAAACATATGTAAACAGCAACAGGATAGCAGAAGAAGCCTTCTTAAGCAGTGTAAGGCGAGCAGCAAATGCATACCGTCACAGAGACAATAGTAAACAAAGCAATTTGCTAGGAAGGAGAAAATCAACACACTTTCGAAAGAAAAATTAACTAGCAAAACATATACCTTGTACGAGTAGACCATCCACTGTTCACAATAAACTGGGTCTCTTCAGGATCAGGCATATAGTCATCAGCTATTTCAGTTTCTTCCTCGTCAACATTTAGAAACTCTGCAAATCCAACGAGCATAATGAATCAGGTCTAGATAGTCTGCACAATCACATAGTTAATAAAACAAATTCGAAAAGGTAATGCTAAATTGATGACCCAAAAGCTTCCCAAAACAACTCGAGAGAGATTCCCAATACCAATTAAACCCATAAATGATTCACGAACCCCAACTGAAAAGGAGAAGCCTCAGAAACATGTGCAGAAACTTCTGAATTTAAATCAATGAAGCACCTTCTATTGAACCAATGCTTCCCTATTTACATAGGCTAATTCTCAGAAGCTTTTTATCTTATGTCTAGAGGGGTGGCAAGAGTTCAAGATTCAAAACGAAAGATAGAAGCAAACCTGTATCATTTCCAGTGGCTGAATATAAGTCCTGCTGAAAGAGCAAAAAAAGTTCTTAATGAAACTTTCCATAGTTGAAAAGAGAGCAAGAGAATTGAGAAACAAAAGAAAAAGATAACTTTGAACTTTATCTGAACTGTAGAAGTGTTAAAGATGTCTGCACCAGAAAATTACCGTCAGCGTAGAAGCCTCTCGACTTCAACACAGCAAGGTGCATGATAACATATTCCGAATAGGTGAAGTAAAGATCGACTCTCGTCATTGTGTGGGTAAATTCATAAATTATCTGTCTTTAGGATTCTGAAGTTATTATACTCATTGCGATTTCTACTGTACATTGTAATTGATGAAAATATTTGAATAAATTATCATCATTTCACCCAAAGAAGGTGCAGTTCCTAGATTTTTGATTATTTTGTATTCACAATATTAATTTTAAGACATGAAATAAAGTTGTCTCAAATGTGAGAGATAATTGACTCGAGAATATGGACTACCAACTGCCTCTACGACACATAGCTCTTGTTTGACACCCTTTAATTTATTTTAAATTTTTGCTACACGATCATTTTCAACCACACATTCACACAATAAAATATGCAACACGTAAATTCAAAAAAATTCCCTACTCTCTAAACATGCATTCTATTAAAAATACTATTCAAAACTCCTTTTNTTTTTTTTTTTTTTTAATGGGAATCAACCCGAGGCATAATATAATTTAATCAATTTCTATACAGTTGTCTACGACCCATTTTCCCATGTGAAGACCTAGAATTTACCTAGTGAAGACCCTTAGACGTGTAAATGCTATTCCACCAGTGACCAGACAACGAAAAACTAGGCATTGGTGAAATGGAAGTACACGCGTCGCCAGAATGAAAGATGTATAGAAACAAGAAAAACTTACATTACAATCATGCAAGTCAAAACTGGAGATTTCTGCATCTAGCGTATTTGGTTGATAGGCTTCATGCATATTTGGTTTTTGATCATCATCTATGAAACCATCTTCAACAAGCAAACTACCTTGTGGTTGATATGAAAGGTCTACAATTTGGTCGCCAGAAATACCATTATATATTTCACTCTGAACATTATACTCCAAATCTCCTTGATCGGCATATGGTAGCAGTTCAACTTCTGCACCATTTTGGGCGACCTCTAACAGATCATTGTTCCTTCCAAATAGTTCAGTTTCATACTCTGCAATAATACTATCATCTTTCTCTGTCACTTCATCTATACCAATTATTTTTCCATCCCTAGAATCCATCACTGAAGTGTCCAACTCAACAGAAGGTGCCCCTATCTTCTGATCAGGTAAAATGTCCAATGTGGTTCCATTCAGTGAAGAATTTGTCTCGTCAGTCTCATTTAAAGGAGCAATCTGAACTACACCAGCTGAAACATCAACTATATCACATGAAGAAGGGTTTACGGCATCAGCACTTCTGCCACTTATTTCTACTTCAGCTTCATTCTGCAAAAGTTTTTGCTGTAAAACATCAGGCTCCAAACTGTCATTTTCAGGCTTCATCTGCTCTTCATTGATATTAACTTCTATATACGTGTCGTTGACATCCTCCAGCTTATCCTGGCTCAGCAGAGAGTTCTCAACCGGTTCAGCTTCCTCATTATCTCTGATTACCAAAAGCTCACTGCATGGGCCCAGTCCACTTTCTTCTGGGACATTCAGCTCACTGGACCTCTTATCTTTTTCTATGTCCATGCTGATACCATTTTCAGGAACAGATTCCGATTCAGCTGCAGTTTGAAGAGAAGTAACACTTTCTTCATGTTGAGAAGCTAACTTGGGTTCAGCACCACATCCAAGTAAAACATCATTATCATCATTTTGGGAAGTTAACCTTGGTTCAGATGCAGTTTCAAGAGAGACATTTATATCATTTTGGCAGACTCTTATTCCACTCAGATCATATACTTGACAGTGCCAAGAAGCCAAATCAATTGACATGCCTAGAAAAAGGAAATAAACCAATGAAGGCCATTGCCTGGAATAATGTCATGTTCCAATAAAATTTACAGCTATATCAAGTTGGAAATGTTGATTTCCCGTGAAATGGATATACATGTCCATTGAACAGATCATCAATAAAGTAACAAGACAAGCGAAGATATGAGATAACTAATGGACACCCCTAACCACAAAGATATTAGAACTCAATTTATGTACTCATAAACAGAATTCATGAAATGACATGACAGTATGTGTCCAGGAAACTTGGATTTACCGCAGTGCAATTTTCCACCATCCAGTGAGCTGTGACCGACAACATATAGATGGATGAAATAGGACCAGTTTAAAGCCAAGAATGTCATGACCGAGGTCTTAACAATAAATATACGGAACTCATATGATGTCATTTAATCAAACAAATCTTTCAATGAGAACATAATGGGGAATAGCAGGCAATATGCCAAACAATAAACACGGATCCAACATAATTAATACATAAGAGTCAGATTTTTAAATTTACAAGGGAAGTCATGAGCACCGGCCAGCATATTGGCTTAAAACTCACCAGTAAATATTGGTTCAAGAAAAATTTCTTCCTCCAACTGTTGTTTCCGAATCATTGAAATTTCAGGACTTGTGCAAGGAGCTTTCTTTCGTACACGACGTATGTCTTCAGTTTTTGTCAATTGTTGGCGTATCAAACTTTCAAGTAACAAACAAAAAAGTTAGCAATTTATAAGAATGACATGGACAGGGTAGAGTACAAGATCACCACTCTAAAACACTGGATATTCATTAATCATAACTAGGAGGTAAATTGACCAGGTCAAGATGCATTTGACAGCTACTTGTGTGAAGATAAAAATAGATAGGCAAATCAGCATAGATATTGGTGTGGGCCAACCATACAAAACATGTAAAAAAAGGGAACTCTAAACTAGTCTATAGGAGCATAGAGAAAAATAATAGAATTGCTAATAGTATAAGCTGACCAACTTATTGGGAAATATGCAAGATGTATCCAGAGATAGTTAGCAATAGTTGTTTTCTATATCAATAAAGTTGAAAATTGATGACAAAAGGAGAAACATACTCGCCGTGCAAAACCATTGAATTATCCATAAGAGTTTTTCTTTTGGGTGCAACAGTCCGTGGAGTAAAGTGAGCGCGTTTCAAAGATTTTAGCTCAGGAAGAGGAGGCGTCGGCTTTATTTTCAGAACTGAAGATTTTCCAACTGAGACAAGCAGAATTCCAAACAAATCACAAAGCTCCAATACAGAATTAAGCGGAAGATAATATTCAACTTTCAGCTTCTGCATCAACTAAAAGAATGAAAGGGCATATACCTAAAATGGATGACAGCAAATCATCATCATCAGGAACAGATTCGGCAGTTCTTTTCGCGCGGACTATCCTCGAAGATTCAACTGTTCCTACCAGTGTACTATCAGTCAAACTACGCTTTTTGCCTGAAGTTTTTTTCCTCCCGCCATCATCTTCGTCAAGCTCCATTAAGCCCCTTGGAGTAGCCTCTAGTAGCATTTCTCCAGTTACATCAGCCTGGGATTCTGGTACTGAAAGCAGTTTTTCAGGGGCAGGAAAGTGAGCTTCTGCAGAATTACTATAGTTTTCCACCTGTACATCCTCTGAATTTATATTATCCACCTGACCATCAGGTTTGCTAAACGCTGCATTATCGTCTACACATGTGGCAAGATTTTGTACTTGGTTTTCATTTGGAATTTGTATGGAATCGTCAGTTCCATGCAGTGTTTCACCTGATAAAGCGAAGGCCCATTAATACCAAACCAAGGACTATTACAAAATGATATTCATCTTATAAAAATTTTGTTATCAACAACAGGTTCAACTTTGGTGAGTGTTTACCTTTTTAAGTCCCTAATACCTACAGAAGCATATTTTCTTCCATGCTTTTCCGTCCATATTTAGTTCCTTAAGGCTATTCATTTCAATTTGTATATCAAATTTATCCTTCTACAAAATAACCATTTTCAAGTTCTTCAGAATTTAATAGTTCTCCTAATCTCAGTCTCAGACAACTATGACATCAATCTAGAACACCAAAAATCATTTTTACAATGTTCAAATGCTACTTACTTTCTGTCTTTGATAATGTATTATTGTTCACATTTGCAAAATAGCTTAAATTGTTGCTTGTTATTATCGATTGATTTAAAAAATTAATAAACATAATTGAACTAAATAAGGATAAATTTTAGTGCACGTAATTTAGCCATTGTTTGGCCCTCTTTCTCTAAAACTGATTTTTCCTCAAACTCATTCTCAACCACACATTTTGTGGGACCCACAATTTTTATCAACTTTTCAATCACATGTAAGGATGGAGACGGGGACAAAAAAAATTATACTGGCTGATACATTAAAAAAATCCATTAGAAAAAAAGGAATTTTCATAAAAAAAATCCCTTTACAAAATTAATTGGGCTTGTGGGAATATCTGGGCCTACCCCTCCCCTCCCTCCCTACGTCCCTGATCACACGTTTCATCAAATTTTATCAAAATCAACTAAAAATCTCATTTTTAGAAAGACCAAACATGGGCTCAATAATAAAGGCAGAAGGTGGAATTTACACTTCATTTAAGACTTCAGAACTAGTTATAGAGTACCTCTCCAAAGTAGGACTTCGGGTACAGTCGTACAGAGAATTTTATAAGACTTGAATCTTTAGGAAACAATTTGGGCCTTCCTTAGATTCTTCACGATATGCCATATTAGCAAGTGTTGAGCTTGAGAGACAAACCTGGAGTTATAGGCATCTCCCCTCCAGAAATTTCTATGGAACCTGAGACAGACATATCAGGATGTGCGTGGGAATCAATTGGCATGTCATGTCCAGAATTGGGTAAATCAGTTTGTTCGATGTTGGAATTACATGGCCTCAGAAAATGAGGTTCAGTAGACAGAAACTCTTCATGAAGATCATGGTTCATTCTGTCGAAATCATTAGTTTCCTTACAAGCCAGAGCTTCAGGTTTCTCAAGGCAAGGTTCACATTGGTCTTTAGCACCTGATTCTGATGCATCAGAAGGATGTTTCTCCAGATCACTTTCAATTCCCACTCTTTCAGAAATCTCAATCCCAAGTGATGCTTGATCTTTTCCTGATACATCTTCAGGAACTTGCTGGCAGGTACTAGTCGAACCAGAAATATCACAAGTACTTTCCTCCAAGCCAATTTCACTGGGTCCTAGACGATCATCACATTGTTCATTGACTGACATAATATTATTATTATCATTATTGGCAACTTCATTCTGTGAATTTTCCCTACCGAGAACATAAGATGCCTCTGTCATCTTATCAGTCAATCCCGAGGTGGCTTCTTTTGCTTTCACTTGATTAGATATATTGGAAGATGGTCCGGCTGTTGATGGAGGTTCGTCCAGCGAAACATGATCAACAGTAGCTTCAACAGAAAGAGATCCTCCATGTGGCTTTAACTCTTCGATTTCCAGGACACCTGAATGGTATCCATTCTTGTGAGGCACAACCAGAGGAACTGCGTCAGAATTTATATCATCACAGCAATCCATGTATTGTTTATCCTCATTAGTATTATTTTCTGTATTCTCTTTTACAACAGATTCCATTAAGCGATCTGATTCCAGATGGTCATCACATGCTAAGGCCCCTTGGACATTGGATAAATTTGGTTCTTCCACCAGGCCAGGAGTACATGGAGCCTGAGTGTAGTCCATGAGATCCACAGCTTCACCAACACCATCAATCTGCACATAAAGAAAATCACCTTCACTAGATAGAATGTTGAATTTCCGAACACCACAATGTGATTAAACTTCTTTTTGGGGTGGGGGGAGATTCACATTTGTGGCATTCATACTAAATAACAGAAAACCAAATGCATCTTAGAACATAAAACAAGTCATTAAATGAAATGAAGACCCAAATTTCTTTGAACAGAAATTTAAAGCACTAGCTACCCTGGTTTCTGAATTGGCAGTTCTGTCTTCAGGATGTTCATCTCGCAGGATAGGGGTCATTAGTTGGGCAGATACCTGAGTATCAGCACTGAAATCAGAGAAAATTCAAGTGAGATGTCAACATAGTTTAAAAAATTACTTTGAAAGATAGACAGCATCTGTCACCAAGACATATACAGTGATGATTAGAGCACCTAAAAATGAGAACAGATACTAAAATAAATCTGAATAAAAGTAGATATTGACAATGCTCCCAAAACCGTTGCAATATATTATAGGCAAGACAGAGATAGCACCCTAAATTGGAAAACAAAGTAAGTCACTAGTGTATTGTATCTTTTGACCTTAAAACAGGAGGAATTATGAACAACAAAGTAGACATTGTGGATAATATATATCGAATACATAATGATGTGATGGGAAACTATATATGGGAATGTGAAAGCTCAAAAAGAATATATCACAAGTAGACCGACTAATCACCCTGCTAAATATGGGTGTATCCCATCTCATATAAGCTCACCATAAGCTCACCACACAGACTGAAATGCACATAAATTTTCTTTTCTGTGTTTCTGTCATTTCCAACAGCAGATAACTAGTAGCTATTCCAGCCGTGTCAAAAAGACAATTTGATGGACATATCTTATCAAACACCATTGTTGTTCCTAAAGAAACTGGAAACTTTGGGAATATTATAAATTTATA
The DNA here is from genome assembly GCA_903798235.1 of Fraxinus ornus. Classification (NCBI taxonomy): domain Eukaryota; kingdom Viridiplantae; phylum Streptophyta; class Magnoliopsida; order Lamiales; family Oleaceae; genus Fraxinus; species Fraxinus ornus. The sequence continues at coordinate 189,027 of CAIGRF010021455.1, forward strand.
ATCATTTTCTGTAAACCAAAACCAGAGTTGCATGGACACTTCAACTAGGGTGGCGTGTCTATATTCGACATGTGTCGAATACTGAAACTCCTTGGACACTCTACTATCGTCATTTTTCTTTCTTTGATTATCGGACACATGTCGAATACCAACATTAATTGGACACTACCATGGACATTTTTTTCTTTATCAAAAATATTTTATAACTCAAATAACAAATAAGTACTTATATTTAAAATAATTCAACAAGAAAAATTAATAACTATAAAACTAAGGGCGTGTTTGGTAGAGATTAAAATCGAATTAAAATTGATAAACTAGTCGTTATTGTTGACTTTTATTAGATGAGTGGAACCCAATAATGACTATATTTTCAATTTTAATTGAATTTTAA
>CAIGRF010021455.1:190125-211813 GCA_903798235.1 Fraxinus ornus
CCGTTTGGTGGCCATTCTTTTTTTGGAAAAACATTATTTTGAATAGTGAATTTTTGGAGAATATGTCGTTAAAAAGTATGGAAAAGTCTTGAGTTTACGTATAGAATATTTTATTGTGTGAATGTGTTGTTGAAAATGAGTATATAGAAAAAAGAGTTTTGAAAAAAATATGAGACAAACAGAGGCTTAAATCTTACTCTACATGAAATGGTGCAATGAATGGTAAGATAACCTAAAATAATGTCACCCATCCTCTATAATCGAAATTCATTGAGTTGATATGCATTAAGTTCCATGATGACACCTTAAACAAAAGAAATATTTATCACTAACTTTTTAAAAAAAAAAAAATCTTATAATTAGAGAAGTATTAGGATGTGAAACGCCCAATTGGGTTACACTTTTGGACAAACCAAAATGAAAAAATAAAATAAAATTTAGATAAAAGCCAGTGAAGATAATTCTCATCAACAGAGTAATAACTCAACGTTCATACCGATAATCGAATACAAATGATAAGAAATGCAGTACTCAACTTCCAACTGACCATAACAATAGCTTACAACAGTGTAAATCAAACCACAATAGCATCATCAATTAGCATGACATACCTCATCAAGATCTAATCCAGAAGCATCACCATCACCAAACCTCTCTGAGTACAAACAGTGCAACAGTTAGGAAAATATTTTAGGTCAGACATTTCCCATTTTTGGTTGCTGTTGTCGGGTTTCCTCTACTTTTCTTGGTGGGGTTGGTGGTGGGAGTGGAGGGGTGTTCATAGAAAATTTCATAAATTAGAAGTTCACACAAAAAATGTGAGAAAAAACACTAACCATCCAATCCAAACTTTGATGTGGAGTAACCCGCAGCCTCCATGGTGTCTTGAAGAGTAATTTGCTCCCTTGAACTGATATGATGATCCACATAGTTACTGGACATTGCAGTCAACATGCCAATGTTAGGTGGGATGGATTAAAACAATGATGATTGATAATGATATATTACACAATCTCTTTCAAGCATCCTACTAAAAACTAACAACCATCAGGGGCTATATATCCAATTAATAGTACCTGCTTCACCCAGAAAGAAATCATTCTCTTATTAGGTTTGCTGGTCATGGTAAATAAACCATTAAATCTCATATTTTGAAAGTCAATAAACTGAGGTTTGAGCTTGGGTGTCTACAAATTTGGCAAAATTGGTACACTCCAAATCCAATATGTAACCACTCAATGCATAAATTCTCACAGACAAACTTACATACATTTCTTTAGAAACGTTAAACTTTGGCAGCCATTTTTTTGTGGTGTACTGATAAAAACCTGAAGCGCATTTATATTAATAGCAAAGCTTTCTCAGGAAACACAAATTAGATATTTATTGAGCCAACCTCTGTAAAATTTCATTATCTGGCAGCTCAAAATCATCAAGATCAAATGTCTCTGGCAGTGTGATGGAGTGATATGGCGCCTTTGACTCTTCAGGAAGTAAATCAACAGCAGCAGAGCGAAATGCTTGCTTGACCTTGAGCAAAGCCTCGCTGCAATCATCGAAGAGGTAGTTCACCTTTCTAGAATATATCCTCACCACACCAAGCAAAAGATGGCTAGACAACCGAAGCGCAATTGGAACATCGGGAAAAAGAATTGAGTCTGTAGAATATAAGCAGGTTAAGTTAAAAGAGCAAAAGACCACTCATTTCATAGGAAAATTTTAAATACACAGAAAACAGGTAAGAAGTAACAAGTGAATATTAATTCCACCATGTTGAAATGTGGATACCAGATAATAAACTGAGAGGTGCTTGAAGATAGTGGAAAACTCAGCACGTGAAATACTTAGTTTTATTATACATATTCCAAAAGGCACCTCCTTTTTCTCCTTTCAGTCAATACTTGCGATACCATAATGCTTGGTCAATACATAAAGTTAGGCTTGTTCTACAGTGCAAACATTAACCCTGGACCCTAATAATCACACTTTGAATGTGTTAATCCACTTCTTCATTGCAAATTAACTTGAAACAGAACTCTGAAAACAGTGTGTGAAAATATTGGAACTTAGAGCTAGACACAAGGAAATGCACACGAACTTTTACCCCACAAAGTGATCCCTTGATGAACGTCTAGCCTCTTAGGGACATCAAATTATTACAATAGCATGATGGTTGGATGGTTAAATTTCAAGTTCACCTCTGATAAGTCAATTCTCATCTTTTTCCAGGGTAAGTTATGTACGTATGGGTTGGATGCGTGAAGCTTAATTGTACGAGTACAACCACCTGGATATCGGAAATCTTTCAAAAATAAGATTATCTAATATCCAAGTATGCATAGGCAACTAGTTGAATGACATTTGGGTGCTTTGGCTGTGCATTAGCGCATATGGAATTTCCAAAGTGGATACCTTCCAACAAGCCTTCCCAACTAGTACTTTTTTGTGAGACTCTATTGCTTCTTCAATATGGGCTGGTTTATTCATCCTTAGTTCTACTCCTAGATGAGTACACCATGGTCTAAAAAGGCGCCAGTCGCACCTACTGTGCATTAAGGCGGTACTTTCAGTACTTTTTCAATGAGGCAGGCACCTCATTAACCGAGGAGCACGCCTCAGTACGCACACCTCAAGGAGCTTGAGTTGTGCGCCTCAGTTTTATCATGACCTTCAAGTTGTTTTTCCTTCTCTCTTCTTATGTTTTTCCCTCTTTTTTTAAGTTTAAGCATGACTTTCACATAGAAAAGAAGGTTTTTAAATGGGCCCATCTTGTTCTCAATAAACCAACAAAATATTGGGCACATCTTGTTCTCAAATAAAACAACAAAAAATTGGGCCCATCAATTCTTTTAATTATGGGACTAAACAATTAAAAAAACCTAAAAATTAAAAATTAAAAATCCACTATACTACAACATGTCTCTCTACTTCCAAGAAAGAAGTTAGTCTTTTACAAGACTGCAAGGCAGCACCAGAAATTATTTCAGGCAGGTAAATGCTTTTATTTGTATTTGTTTCTTTTACTTCTAAGTATCATATCCTCTCTCTGATTTTATTTTTTATTTATTTATTCAATTTTTTATTTATTTTTATTTATTTTGGTATTTCTCAAATTCTTCTTCAGAAGATTGCAAGGAAGCCACAAAATCACACATATAATCCAGCAGAAAATCCAGTTCTAATTCAAGTTCTGCACTTCCAGCAAAAAATTTCTTTTGTATTATTTTATAATTTTTTGATATTTTTTTATGCCTCTATCAGCCTTGCCTCATGACGGAAACATGTCGCAGTACCTATTTATACCTTTTTAAACATTGGAGTATATAGCCATCAAAGTGGTGATATTCTAAATAGGATTGCTTAGATGTCCAAAATCCAAATAAACACAAGAAACTAGCTTTGCAGCAAACCTCTAGAGTATATGCAAAGATTCATGTAAACTTTTGATTATCATCTGGAAACACAGTGTCATCTCTTTATAACAAATATATGTACACATTATCTAATACCATGAATCCAAATCAGCTTCTTCAAAATCAAAAATCAAAAATACTTCTCAGCAAGACTTTTCTCAGTTAATCAACCATCCTCCCAGCCCGACAGATATCAGTTTCAGCATAACTTTCTTTGCCTAGAAATGTCTACAACTCCTATTTCCAATTCAAGGAGAAACGTGGGGTTGCTCACACAGCAAAACTTGGATATAGTTGAGCTCAAAAGTTCAAGTTCGTGAGCACAAAGACAGTCCAGTTCTAGGACACTTCTTCTATAGCATCCAGCGCCCCTTGTGCCCAATGCATCTCCTCGTCTGCTAGTTTCGAAGTAACGTAGTTTTCTGGTGTGCACCATATTGTGTAGTAACTATCACAAGGTTGCTGTTGGTATCTTTGTTCTAATAGAAAACATTCGTACTATACAATATGCCGAACAAGCACCATTCTTTATTGTTAATTGATGCTCGGAACTGAGAAATTTCTAGTAAAATCTGATTACAGAGATTCATCAACAAAGTAAGGCAGCGAATGTGACCCTAACTTAACAGTTAAGTGGATATTATATTAAAAATCACCCGCTAACATAAGAGTATCCATTTCCATTGATACTGAACATGAGCCATATTAGGTGCAACGATCTCCATTTCCAATATCTGTTTATTTTATCTCCTCCATCAATGATAATATAAAAATATATATGCATGTGAGTTTATACATCAACCAGACAACCACAAGGACATATCAAAGTCCAGAGAGTGTAAGTGTGTTTGTAATTGCAAAAGATAAATACCAGCATCAATGAAGGAGAAAAAGTACGAAAGAATAGATTGAGTACAGAAAAATAGAAACATTACCAACAGAGACTCCAATGTCAGTATCAGCAACTTGATTCTTGCGAAGCTTGCGCTCCAAATGTGCAGCTATCCATATTGTACCAAGCGGCCCCTTTTTCGCCAATATAAACTGTGAATAAAACATCTCTTCTACCTCTCCCTTTCAATCCCCCAAATTCTATTAGACAACAATAGTAACTGCTTCGAATACTTCTTCCCCTAGTTTAAATGCATACAATAATTCCCAAAAAGAATTCAAAATTTAAAGCTCAAAAACCTTATCTTTATTCACTTCAATCAGGACCCATGTGAAAAATCAAGCACGACTCGTATTCAAACCCCATTTTCAAAATCACTCCAGACCCAGCAAAACAAAACCCTAGATTTCTCATAAACATTAACTCACTAAACAACCAGTTAGAACTACCAATGCCAGAGCTTTTTGCATAAAATCATCAACTGGGTTTACTTAATAAACCTCGTATTGAGTGGCGAAAACTTCAATAACCAACCGAGATCGAATAGAACTTCAAATTTTGAGCAGAACATATGTATATAAACATGTGCTGCTTGTATATCTAGAAAGAAAATTTTGACTTTGTATAAAATCTGGTAAAAACGTAAACATGAACTTCGGTAAATTTCATATTTGATTTTTCATTATTTTTCCATTTAAGAGTTTTCAAAATGTTTCAAGGAAGGAATTGTCGAACTGAGTGAAGTCAGCTGTGTTGTCCAGACGTTCTTTCTGCAAATGTCTAAACATCGTCGGATTGAAATCCAAAGGTCAAGGTTTCACGATGAGATTGAACTTAACAGCGTATAGAAAATTGGGTTAAATACCCCATCTATCCTTGAACTTCCACATATATTTCTAACACATCAATAAACTTTTAATTGTTTCTAATTTGCCATTGAACTTCTAAATTTGATTCCATCCTACCCCTATGCTGATGTAGCAAACTGAGGCCAGAATTAACAAAAAAGAAATTATCTTTTTCATTAAAAATAGTATGTAATAATCTATATTGCAGCTTTAGTGGGTGTTTGACACCCATTCTTTTGAAGAATGAGTTTTTGAATAGTGATTGATGTTAAGAATGTGTGGTTAAAAAGTAAAAAAAAAATTTGGGTTTATGTGTAATATTATTTTATTTGAAGAATGTGTGGTTAAAAATGAGTACCGTAGAAAAATGAGAATGAGATTAAGCCCTTGTTTGACACCCATTTTTTATCTCATTATAATTCTCATTTTTCTACAGTACTCATTTTTAACCACACGTTCCAAATAAAATAATATAACACATAAACTCAAAAAAATTTCTTACTTTTTAACCACACATTCTTTATATCAATCACTATTAAAAAACGCATTCTTCAAAAGAATGGATGTCAAATACCCACTAAAAATTGGTGTCAAACAGGGGCTTAGTCACAAGTTATTTAAGAAAAACAATTGATAATTTCTTGTCGGATGAAAAATGGTTGTAAATTTTCATATTTTTGCAGCATTACCTAATTTATGCCAATCCGAGCTAGATAAAACTTAACATGAAAAAACGGCCACTACAAACTAATGGATTTATGTTTAGGGTCACTATATACAGATGGGTGGAAGTTCAGGGACTGATGGAGAAAATTTGGAATATGTATTATTTCGAAATTTGCTACATAATTCATATTTTTCCAATTAATAAAAAAGGTGCGTCAAAACTTTATGTCACGCAAATTATAGAATTTGGACTTTTTATTTCCTTTTACAGTTTGACTTCTTAATCCTTATCAACTACAATCAATAAAATAGAGTTATTGAGTATTCATCTCTTTATTTTACTTTATTTACAAGGAAATTGATGAAAGGATGAGTTATTTTTGAGAAAAATGGGGGCAATATTGAATTCCACATTAAAAATATTACGAAGGTTACCTATTTTTATTTGGAAAAAAATTGGATAATTGACACAAAACGTCTTTATTGTTTGTTTTCATTATGCAAATCGTTCATATCATTTAATTTTGTATTTGGGTCCTCGAATCGAATATTTTTTGTACAAATCACTCTATTTTCTCATTCCATTCATTTGTTCTATCAGATGGTCTTGTGTTATTCACTCATATTATTTGTCCAAAATAATATTTTGGTCAAGAGTCAAGACACAACGTGTGATTCACTCGATATTTTGCTCAATCTATTCAACTTTTGCATAACAAAATCGAGATTTGCTCAACAAATTTGAGGTTTTCGTGGTAAACTTGCAAGATATCTACAAAATTCGATATTTTGTCTAGTGAAAACTTGGCATTTCGCTCATCTAATTAGAGATTATGTACACCATTATGTCAAAATTCCCTTCGAGGATGCCAATAATCTCAAATGTTGAAATTCTGATAAAGATAACATAGGGTAACATTATGATCTATTGTTCTTCTCTTGTGCAAAAAAAAAAAAACTGGTTACGATTTTACATATTTAAATGTAGATACGATTTTTTATACATACATATATACATAGTATATACAGATATGAACATATAATTTATACACTTAACATTACCATTTTTCAGAATGACTAGGGTTAGACTATAAAGTTGGCCAAGTAGTGTGTTGACTAATCACGGGGCAAATGTGCGAGTGGACCACACATAAGCATTTGACGGAGCAAATTGACAAAATGAGAGAAAGGGGTGATTTGTACGAAGAATAATCGATCCGCTGATCAAAACATCAAAAGTGAAATGATAGAGACGATTTGCACAATGAATAAAAATGATAATAATGTTTCATGTTAATTATCCAACAAATTCTAAATTTTATAACGGAATTCTTAACTTGACTAATAAAATTCGCGACTCAACTTATTTTGGGTAATAATATTTTTTTTTGGGACTTTACAAAGCCCAAATATTTTAGGTCAAAATAAATTCATTATTCGTATCTCATGTTGTTTTTCAATCTTATTTGTATCTCATGCTCAACGACAAGATTAATAACAGAGGAACACACATGTTAATACTTAATATGTGATTAGATAGTTCGAAAAATAAAATAAAATACTGCACTCAATCTCGTCCTGCCACCCCAATCCTGTGATTTGCCAAGGAGCATTATTGGTTGTTTTTTAAATATATATAATTATTAAAATTACAATTATAAGAGTAATTATATTACTACCACAAAATCTAATTGTTGTACCACATTATAATCACACCAGAATTAAAATGTATTTTTAATAAATATATCACAACAAATTTATAATTATACCCCTAATTCAATTTTATGTTGCTTCAATCTCCTAAATTTTAGTGCAAGCTTTCCCATCATTAATTTTCTCATCCATTACATAAAATCAAGGTTATAAATATGAATGCAGAAGCTTCATAACTTGCACGGTACGAATAGAAAGCAAGTTTGAATTGATTACCTTATTGAAAAATAACAAATATATAGTAAAAGTCAAATAGCAGTTCCTATAAAAAATTATATTAAAAACAAAATTATCTAATAATAATCACGAATATCAAAATTATCCCTGACATCAGAAGTTTCTAACTATGACAACAACATGAAGATATAATTACTTGTGGATAAATCATGGCAAGTGGAGGTTGTCCATAGAAAATACATTGGCATACAAGGAGTGACCATATGTGCCATGATAATTGGTCGTATTTGAGAAAATTCAGTTTGGATAAAATGATTTACAAGAGCAACTTATACATATAATTATCGACATTTGTATGCCATAAACTAAAGTATAAAGTGAGCACACATATCAAAGTAATGATTATCGTGTCTTGTTAATGTTAAAATGTAGATTTAAAAGTGTGGTTAATTAAGTAATTTCACTTGAGGACATTTAAGTAATAAGTGGACACTCGTGAAATGAAATCAAACCCAACCCTTCGTACAACTCTCATTCTCCATCGTAATTGACACAGAAGCTCGCTCAAGTTGACACTCTAAGATGATGGGGAGAAACTTTTCGTCAATGCCGATCGAGTTTCAGACCATAAATGGACTTCAAAAACTTGCTGAAACTTGCCGATTCAAGGTACTAACTTTCCTATGATTTATTATTCAATAACCCCTTTGCATTTTTCTCAATTCTTCTTGTCTATTTGCTCAAATTTCTACCAGTATTCTGTAGCCACTTCAATTTCCTCGTACTTGTATCTTACTATTAATTTCCGCAAGCTGAACGAGCAACTAATTTATATATTGGCATGTTGGGTCGAAAAGATTGAGTATTACTGTATCGTATTATTGTTTATTATACGAAACAAACACTCTGGATAAATTCATTGCATTCAACGCGTTCTTTAATGTGTATCCATTATTGCGGCGTAGTCCATGAATTTGCCCCTGTTTGGGTTTGATAAGTAATAAAATTGATGAAACACAATGAAAAGTTGATAAAAGTTTCGGTCCAATGAGTTTGGGAGAAAATGAGTTTTAAGAAATGAATCAAACAGGGGCTGATTATTACTGTCTTAGAAGTTCAAATACAAATGTTAGATGAGGTAAAAAGGGAATTTGATCCATAGTAAAACTTGAATGACCAGAGCAATTCAAATACACGAAACAATAGGAACTTTTCGTATAAGACAGACTTTGTTTGTTGTTCTCTTCGTTCTTTTCATTTTGGCGTCGTCCGTTGTCAAGTATATAATCTAGTATATTGTTGAATCACTTGATCTAAAATCTTAAGATGTTAGAGAGGGTCGAATGTATATCGTTTTAATCTTATCTTCAGCATATATATTGTTCAGAAGTTGAATAATTTGAATGTCATTTTGCAAATGCTTTAACACTTCACTATCTGTGTTAGCAGGCATGGTTCTTGGACCAGTTTGGAGTTCTACATGATGGAAAGCAACCATACCCGGGTGCCATTTCGACATGTATGTTTTCATCTGTTAGCCTTGTCATTTTGTAAGCTCGTTTCTTTCTGTCTGTTAATATTGTGTATATTTCAATCAAGTGTTTCAACATTGACTAATATTTATATTTGTGTGTTTGTGTCTATGTGTAACAGTAGAGAAGTTGGCAAATTATGGTACTAAGATGGTGATTATTAGTAATTCTTCGAGGCGGGCATCAACTACCATTGATAAGTTGAGAAGCCTTGGATTTGATACCTCACTCTTTGTGGGAGCCATCACTAGTGGGGAATTAACGCATGAATACCTCTTAAGGTTATATTACCTCACACGTAAATTATGTTCTATATGTATATTTGTTTTTAAGATTCATCTATAAAGATTTTTGTAGTCGATTCAAGGAGTTGGGGTAAGGGTTGTCTTATAAATTGAGTGGAAGAATAATAATTGTTTGCGAGTCTAATATCTGGTTTACCGTTTACTATATATGTTTAGACTTATAAAATGTTCTCAACTCATCATTTTTTGTTTTCAATTTCATGTTTTTAGGGGCTCCAAGTCAAAATATTATTGCGAAAGTTTTTACTTCATTCATCGTTGCATGTAGAATTATACTAATATGAATAACATGAAATACCATTAAAGTTCAGCTTGAATAAATTATACCTTATATGATTAGACCGTATGCCTGGCCATCATATTTAGCCATTTTTCTTATAATTTACTGAAACCACGACACCTTTTTTTCCTGATCACAACATATGTTTGCATTATCATCTTGCAGAATTATATAAAAACTGTGTGATTATCTTCAATTTTTTAGGTTTTTACATTTTTCAGACATTATTATTCTAATCCGTGCCTATCTAAGTTGAAGAAAGAACAAATGCTATATGCCCATTGGTTATGCACTCCCTTGCCCGAGGTCATGGTTTCCGTAGGGTGAGATTGAGAAGTGGGGTGTGGACCGTTACCTTATCCCAACTTCTCATTTTGGCCGATGATCAAGTGACGTCTTTATTGCTGAACAAACTTGCTTCAGTTTTTCAAGTTGCTTCATTATAATTAACGTTTTATTCCATATAGTATGACATGGATTTACTAAATCAAATGATTACTTTGTAAATCTGGTATTACTTTAGAAATGGGTTCCACCTCTCGTACTTTACTCAAGTTTTAACTGTTGCAATTTCCCTCCAAGTGCTAACTTTGCTTACACAATGCTTTTGCTGTATTTAAGTTTTTATTTAAAATGCATATGATTCTCTGCTTCCTTTTTGGAGTTTCTTGTGGTGATTTTTGTAATAAGATACCACAGAGGTTTTGACAGAAATTTTTTCCACACATAATATTGTTTTAGATATTTTGAAACATAAAACTTAATACCTTTATGAAAAAGTATAATACAAAAGCTAAAGTTAATATTGCACAGTTAGGAACCTTAATTAGTGTTATCATATTTACAAAATATTTTCTTTTATTATGATAATGTTGTGGGAGGAACCATCCTCTCAACATTTCTCTTTCCGTTTGCAAGTTTGGTTGCTTATTAGCAAGGACAATCATCATGGTGTTTAATTTAGTTCAAATGATATGTGATAAACTTACCTTTTGGTCTGCCTTATCCAGTTATTTCATCAATTACATGTTGCTTCATCTCATAGATGTTGTAATATTATTATTATTTTGTTGGAATCAATTTTTTTTTTTTTGATAAATAGAATCAAATATTTAATAATGACAACATGAAAACATCTATTTCATGGAACTCATTCTAACAGGAGAGATGATCCGTGGTTTGCAAGACTAGGAAGGACATGCATTCACATGACCTGGAATGACCGAGGTGCTATATCTCTTGAGGTATGCCAAATTTATGAGTTTTGATTGTGAATAGTTATTTTCCAATTCTTAGTACAAGTTTTCTCTTTTGATGCAATAAGACTATTTACTATTTCAAACTCGTACTGATACAGTTAGTTAGCATGATCGAAAATATCACATTGCTTTTTATTTAGTAAGCCAAGCCGTGCCCGGCCTTGATGTGGCGAGGCACTGACCAATATGGGCTGTGGCTATGGGCCGTAGGCACAGCCCATAAAAGAAAATATGCCAGGCTGTGCCTGGCTTCCACTTGTCCAGGCACTGCATGGACCTACCTGCCTGGCATTCACTCTCCAAGGCACTGAGTGAGCATAACAGGGCCGGTCGGTGCTTGGCCACGATCAGGCTATTCACCATCCGGCACAGAATATGTTGAGTACACGATATTTCACATTGACTTCATGACTAGTGTCACCACTGAACTCAGGATGTGTCACCCCTTATAAATAACACGTGTCCAGCTTAACTGCCCAAATTAGTCTATGAATAGGGTCCTTGCAACATGATAGTGGCTTTTTTCAAGAATTTTCTACACATGCTTCACTCAAATCCTTCACACACAATCTTCATACAAATCTTGCCAGAATCATTAAACATAAACGTTCGTAGATACTATTTCGTGATTAATATCACTTGCTACAAGTTTTCTCCACTTTTTATGCGATAAGACATTTTCCTAAGGAACTTCATGTATATTTTTATTTCATGTCAATTTTTTTTTCTTTACATCTACTATTATGTATATTTCTTTAGTAATATAAAATTTAGCTCAGAGTTTTTTTTTTTTAATAATAAATATCTACTCATATGACTTGAAAAGATTTCACCAAAAAACTAAAAAAAGTATTGATTTTATTAGGAAATAAGAAGTACAAAAATAAAGATATTATATAAATGTACAATTTTAAAGAATTTAAATTGACGTGTTTAGTGCATGTCTAGGTCCTACTTTTTTAAAATAACACATAGGCATGTCAGTGTCGTGCGTGTGTTGCTTCTTAGTGGCCAGGAAACCAAAAAGAATGTTTATAGGATGAAAGAAAAAAAAGGAGAATCTTATCCCCAATACTCATTTCTATCCCATACGAGTTGGAAAAAAACTAACTCGAGAATGCAAGAGAAGCGCTTGCGACAAGAATATTGTTGGTTTTTGCCATCACACACCTCCTTTACTTTAGGAGGCATCAAAACTATATTTTCCTGAGCATGAAGTCAATACTTTTTCTCTTTCTTAAAATTTCAGTTCTTATGAATGCTTTGCTATAAGAAAGCTCTTAATTGTTCTTTTTCATTCTCCCCATTTTTGTATCCATAATTTTGCGAGTAAATATCTTCCTTTAGGGCTTGGGTTTACAAGTTGTGGATAATGTTGAAGAAGCTGAATTTATTCTGGCCCATGGTACGGAAGCTTTGGGGCTTCCTTCTGGTGCTGCACTTTCCATGACACTTGAGGATCTTGAGAAAATTCTGGAGCAGTGTGTTGCTAAAAAGATTCCTATGGTGGTAGCAAATCCTGATTTTGTTACAGTTGAGGCTAGAGCTCTGCGTGTTATGCCTGGTGAAGATCTAATTTTTGCAATAATATTCTAATTCATCCTATTTATGTATTTCCTTTGTTTAAAAGCTATTGCATGTTGCCACTTCTCACAGGAACACTGGCAGCCACGTATGAGAAGCTTGGCGGGGAAGTGAAATGGATGGGCAAGCCTGGTGAGGTGATTCTATCAGTACATTGACAATCATTATTTCTTCTCCTTGGACATTTTTCTCCAGATTTGTTTGGTTTTATTTAAATTCAGGAAACTGTCAGTGTGTGTGTGTGTGTGTGTGTGTGTGTGAGAGAGAGAGAGAGAGAGAGAGAGAGAGAGTTTTATTACCGTATCGAGACAATAAACTTCTTTTTCTGTTTTTTTTTTTTTGAAATTAATGCAAAAGTGAACGAGAGGGAGAGAGAATGTATGAGGCCTGTGTTCGCTCATACTGTATAGTGGATGCTCACTCTCAATAGATAGTGGTATCCAAATTTGAACTTCTCTCTATCCCTGTCATAATGCATAGTGAGATATCTACAAATGTGTTTTCTGTTCAGGAAAATTGTAGATATGTTGGCAGATTGTCATTTGCAAATGACATTTGTAAACAGCACTCTATCATTTTCTGGATTTCTCATTCCTTTTCCATTGATTGCCATCAAATTTTGGAAGAGGTCTTTGATCTGAAAAGTTAGTTGCAAATCAGTTTCCACTTTCTTGGAAAAATACTTTTTTTCGCCTTCTTTTACCCATCAGGAACACATGCATAAAAATGTTTTAACTAATTCCGACTGGGTTGACTATTTTTGAAGTTACACCACTGCTATCATTAAACTGGATTAAACGTGGCTTTTGATTTCTTATGTTAGAATCTATATTTTGAGCATAGCATTTTTTTATGATGGTTTTCCTTGCGGTCTTGCCAACAACATTAAACACATGCGTTCAAGTTAAAGACACTGTTTGTCGCCCAACTTATTGGATTGTTACTTTAGTCCTTGTTTGACAATCATTATTTCAAAACTCTTTAATTCTCATACTCATTTTCAACTACATATTTACATAATAAAATATTTTGTACGTAAACTCAAAAAATTTTACTTTTTAACTACACATTCTCCAAAAAATCACTATTCAAAATTCTATTTTCTCAAAATAATGGTCATCAAACAGGGGCTTAGTCACTGATTTTTTTTTTTTAAGTTAGATATTGAACCTTCATTTTTATTTCAATTAGGGCACTCTGTCTACCTTCATCTGGCGAACTAACAGCAATGCTGACATGGTTGACACAAAATAATGACGAGGCATGAAAACTCTATTTTGTGCATAATTTTTATTGTCCAACTAGGAAAAATTGTGTCTTGTTGGACAAGTAGTGCTTTCCTTTTTCTTTTTAATTTCTTTGTGTCTCTAAAAAGAGCATTTTGGAGGCACAACTTGTTTATCAATATGCATTTTTTCCCAGCTGGACAACAAAATAATGCACTAACGAATTTTTAATGCCACATTATTTCCGATAGCCAGGACAAAAGTGAAACAACGCTATGGTTGACTGGCCATGTTTTTAACCAGACTTTAACTGTTGCACATGCCATTGCAGTTCAAGACATTAATGGCTCTATGTGTTCAATGTTAACAGATTATATATAAATCTGCAATGGAGATGGTTGGTGTGGATGCTACTGATTGTATTGCTGTTGGAGACTCTCTCCACCATGATATAAAAGGTGCAAATGTAGCAGGGATCTCTTCTGCTTTTATCACTGGAGGGGTCCATGCAACTGAACTCGGACTTGGTAAATTCGGAGAAACTGCAGATAACTCTTTTGTTCATTCTCTTGCCACGAAATACGAGGCTTATCCAACTTATGTGCTCCCATCATTTACATGGTAGCCATGGTAGCCTTTATATTGGTGAGAAATTTATTTCTTCCAACTCTATGTGTACTTTCTTAATTTCTCCTAGTCTTGAAGACTCGAGTGTATGGTGGCTAATCTTAATAATTTTACTTAGTAAGAAATAGAGTAACTTTTAAAATAGATAATTTATTTATTGGTTGAAATTTGAAATAAGTTACTTATTTTGAAAGTAACCCTCACTGTACAGTCAAAATAAGTAACTTTTGTACTTATATAAGTGAGAATACGTAACCAATCTAAATGTGGTTGGAAAAAAAATTTACTTTAGAGTAATGTTGACTTATTTTTAAGCTTAGCCAAATATACTTTGAGCATCTTCTTGTCTAAGCTTAAAATATTTATTGTTTACTTATGAGACCTTTACAATGCATGACATCTCCTGTGATTTCCTGCATACCAAATTATTGTCTTTATGTAAGATTGTTAATAGATTCTTTTTCTTTAAATTCTTGCTGTGTTTTTTGTGTGGCTTGGAAGAACAACTTCCTAGACACTTGCAGTACTTGGAAAAGGATCGAATTTGAGTCTGCATCCTTGCTGCAACTCTCCCTTAAGTAGTATTGAGTTTGTTATAATGTTGCAATGGCCGTTAAAGAACAGGCTACGATGAGGTGACTTCTATTGATTCTTTATCCACCTGTTTATTGATCCTGGCATTGAACTTCGGAATGTGACGCAAATTAGGTTGAAATCTAAGCTTGCTACTGCATTTTTGATATTCGGAATGTTCTTCATAACATAAAGAAATGAGTTTTGCAATCAAGAAATAATGTATAATATCAAAAATGAAGTAGCAAGCTTAGATTTCTTCACCTTAACTTCGATCCACCAGTCAACCAACCAAATGAGTTTGGAGCCACAACAGCTCTGTCACTGATTTATTTATGCTCATGTAAGTGTTCTTGGACAATGGTCTTATTAGCACAAAATATAGTGCCTGAGGAATCTCCCTTTAAATTTTGTGATATTTGTCCAAATTCAAAAATACTTTACCTATGAATAACATATGTTACAACAAAATAATCAGAAAATAACTCAAGATAGATCAAATAAAAAAAACCCTAAAAAAACTTTTAGCAGATCGGCTAGGGATAAAGAAAAATCAGTTTAATCGGCTCAACTAAATCAAAACCAGTTTATTTTTATTTTTTAAATTTTGAACTTTTTAAAAATTTATTTGGAACTCATTTGTATTTTTTAAAATAATTTGAGAGTGTAGTTGCAATTAATTCTTTATATTTTCTTTTTTATTATTATTATTCTTTAAATATGAGGGTATATTCGTCATTTCATAGTTTTTTAAATGAGAAATTGGATGAAAATGAATGAAAGTGATGATTTTCGCAATAAAAAGTTGAAATAGGAGTGAAAATAATAATAAAAAAAAATAACGTTGGAACGTTTTGCACAATGAGCTTCATGCATATGGACGTTATGTGCAGTGACAGATTTAGGGGGGGCTGGGTTGGGCTGTAGCCCCCCCAAGGCCCAAAAAAAAAAATTTTTTGTGAGGTTTTTTCTTTTTTTTTTTTTTTACAACAATTTTCATGTGTAAATTTTTTTTTTTTTTCGCGTATTAGTCCGGTTTGAAATTTTGTAGTCCGATCTTGGATTCAATCCTAGATCCGTCCCTGGTTATGTGCTAATGACCCATAATACAAAGGCTATCAAACAAAGGGCAAAATGTCTTCTTTGGTTTGAACACCGTGATTTATTAAAGAAATGGTTGGGAAATTTATTTATAAGAAAATTAAGTGAAATAAAAAATAAATGGATAATTGCAACGAAGATTCTAAACCTTTTAAAATTTGTGCGGCGAATAGGTATTCCGGATGATTTTCGTCCATAAATTCATTAGTTGACCAAAAGTCAGCTTAAAAAGGATAATTTGCGTGGGAAGTCTCAAACCTTTTAAAATACGAGTCTCGAACTTTTAATAAATATTTGCCAAAAGGACCTTTGACGATTTTTATCCAAAATTTCATGATCCACACAACCACCCAATCCTAACGCTTAATCCCTAACACACCCAAGCCCAACCTTTGGTAGGTGGGGGAGCTTTCGTCGTTGTTGCTACTGTTGGTTTTGAAGAAAATTTATATATCTTTATTTATTTTTCTTTAAAGGCAAAAGTTAGGAAGAAATGGAGTTGATAGGATGGGAAAACGTGGTTGGTGGAGGTGAAGGAAATGATGCAGCGGCGATGGACTGTGAGATTAGGTCAAATCAACTTAATTATTCCTTTTTATTCTTCGAGTTAGTTAACTGAAAACGTAAAAAATAAAAAGAAATCTGTTGGGTCTATGCGGGGCCTGAATTTTTTGTTTTCTCCTCAGCATGATAAAATAAATAATTCAACTGATGGTCAAAGTTTAAAATCAGTAAGTAAATTATTTTGAAATTTTGCATTACAGCATCATGATTTCATGCATACCAGATTATTGTTTTTTACTCAAGATTGTTAATCAATTCTTTTTCTTCGAATTCTTGCAGCGTTTTTGCTTGGCTCAAAGGCACTGCACCAGTAGGGTGCCGCCCGTAGCCAACCCATATATGTTTTAGAGCTCGAGACTACATTGAAAAACGCGTTAAAAGGAGCTGCGACACTCCCTTACATTGTATTATTCTCTGGCTACACAAATCACCTGCTTACCTACATTTTTCCCTGAAAATAGTCCAGCAAGAGCAACAGGACCACTTTCCAATCCTTCATTCACATCCTCTAAGTATACTATCTTCCCTTGCTTATAAAATCTCACAACATTTTCCAAAAACTGTGGAAATAAGTGTAAGTAATCACTCTGCAAAAACCCCTGCATTGTTATTCTTTTGATTACAAGATTGAACAAATTGTGAATCCCTTGTGGTTGAGACAGGTTCTGTTGAGAAACCATCCCACAAACAGCAATTCTGCCATGATCCCTCATGTTGAGGAGTACTGCGTCGAGCATGGATCCACCGACGTTATCGAAGTATATGTCGATGCCATTTGTAAAGTTCCTGTTCCAACAAATATATGAGAGAATGAAATCAGAAAATATAATCCAGATCATGCTTCAATATGTAATGAAATTTGTTAATTATATTCACATTATTCTTCTTTAAGTACAAGTTTGGTATGAAATACCGACAAGATTAGACACTATAGTAAATAAGATTTTTAACTTATTTTTCTTCTTGGTACTATCTACTTCTCCTTGCAAAGCATATTATGCTAGTGTTTGTCCTCCATTAATTTTTTATCTTTCTTAATTTTAACCACACATTCTTCAAATAAAATAATATTACACACACATCTAAAACTTTTCATTATTTTTCAACCACACATTCTCTCATCAATCACTAATCCAAAATTTATAATTTCCCCAAAATGGGGGCCAAACACTAGCTATATTACAGTTCATCTGACCTTTTAAGAGCTGTGTCGAAGTCTGCTTCTTCTTTATAGTTAAAAGCTTCGTCAAGTCCGAGCTTGTTCTTCAGCAATTCAACCTGAATCAGTAATTGAATAGAACAATCACACATTACACATCTGACACTGAGGATTGTAGAGCACTGAGCAGTATTAAATAAGACAAACTAAAATCTTGCTTACAATACTTTCAAGTCCTATTCAGTATTCCATATCAAACATGCACAAGACAAGTGCAAAACAATGTATGAAATATTTATATTTCTTGAATTTTCCAAAAGAAACTCACTTTCTGATTTGTTCCAGCACTTCCAACAACATAGCATCCATGTAATTTAGCAAGTTGGCCTACAAGCTGACCAACAGCACCAGAGGCAGCAGACACAAATACATAGTCCCCTTTCTTAGGTTTGCATATCTCATAGAATCCTACATAAGCTGTAAAGCCTGGCATGCCTGGAAAAAAAATCATTACTTAAATAATTAAAACATATTTATGGTGACTGATGAAATGTGCTGAGGTGGTTGGGACATGTTTTGCGTAGACTTGAAGAGACTCTCGTTAATAGGATCCATGTAAGTTCAATAAAAAAAGATTCAAGTAGTCGACTCTAAATTTTTGGCAATCAAGGTTTAGTTTATTGTTATATGCAGACTCGTGAAACCCAAAGTAAATGCTAATCAAGAAGTTGTGTTCTTTGTTTCTTATAAAATTGGAATATTACTTCTATATAAACGAAAATGCATTCTATCGGAGACATTTTCGAGCCTGTTGATAGATTAGCAAAAATTGTCAGAAGGACACAGCATGAAGTCTCTAGGCTCGAATATGTAAGATTTAAAACAAAGTTAGAGTGACATACCAAGGAGGCCAATATGATATGAGAGTGGGATATCATCTGCCACAACTTTTCTCAATTGGTCAGTTTTATGAATCAAACTATATTCTTCCCAGCCTGTAAATCCTGAGATTATATCGCCTGGCTTAAATTTTGGGTTATCAGAGTCCAAAACTTTGGACACCCCAAATCCTTCAATCACCTTTTCAAAATCAGTAACATAGAAAATAAGCAGTGAATGCAGAACAGTATTGGCAGCAATAAAAATATCATCAAGTCAACGAAGATTCCGTTCTTCAGAACAGAATGTTGGTCCTGATAAATTGATGGTAGGTGGGAGGTCGGGAATCCCATGTTTTAAGAGATCACAAGATAAAGTAAATCCAGTAACCTTTCATTTCTTTGTAACTTTATTGACATTCATGTTAAAGAATAACCAATGCTCGAACTTTTAGATGGAATGGTTCAACGTGGCACGTGGCATTTGAAATGAGCCAGTCTAGTTCAAAACAATAAACAAAATCCAGTTCTACACACAGACTTATAAAATAGGTTCAAGGCTACAAGAAGCTAGCAAGAAGTTTCAAGTTATCCCAGTTTTCTCCAATTTGATTTGGCTCGGGAGATAAAGATGTCTAAAATAACAGTTTAAACTTTTAGATCAAGTGGTTCAACATGATATCAGAACACGCAAAAGTCCTATGTTCAAGTCTCATCGCAATCCATTATTGAAAATTGTGGACGTGTAAGGATTTAATGAACAAAATATGCTCAAACACTTGTAACAAGAACACGCAACATCAAAACAAACGAATAAAGATTGAACTGTAAGAAAAGTAAAGAACATTAAAATTTTGGGTTATCAGAGTCCAAAACTTTGGACACCCCAAATCCTTCAATCACCTTTTCAAAATCAGTAACATAGAAAATAAGCAGTGAATGCAGAACAGTATTGGCAGCAATAAAAATATCATCAAGTCGACGAAGATTCCGTTCTTCAAAACAGAATGTTGTTCCTGATAAATTAATTGATGGTAGGTGGGAGGTCAGGAATCCCGTGTTTTAAGAGATCACGAGATAAAGTAAATCCAGTAACCTTTCATTTCTTTTTAACTTTATTGACATTCGTGTTAAAGAATAACCAATGCTCGAGCTTTTAGATGGAGTGGTTCAACGTAGCATTAGAAATGAGCCAGTGTAGTTCAAAACAATAAACAAAATCCAGTTCTACACACAAACTTATAAAATAGGTTCAAGGCTACAAGAAGCTAGCAAGGAGTTTCAAGTTATCCCGGTTTTCTCCAATTTGATTTGACTCGGGAGATAAAGATGTTTAAAATAACAGCTTAAAGTTTTAGATGAAGTGGTTCAACATAATATCAGAAAACGCAAAAGTCCAATGTTCAAGTCTCATCGCAATCCATTATTGAAAATTGTGGACGTCTAAGGATTTAATGAACAAAATATGCTCAAACACTTGTAACAAGAACACGCAACATCAAAACAAACGAATAAAGATTGAACTGTAAGAAAAGTAAAGAACATTACAGAACCAGGGACGAAAGGAGGGATATAAGAGCCATGAAAATCCCTCATTCTTCCACGCATATAAGGATCACAAGACAGACAGAGATTCTTAACCAGCATTGCACCAGAACCTTTAGGGGCTTCCATTTTCATCTTCTCCCCAACCTTAAATTCCATGTCTGTTTCTCTTGGATTTCCCTCTATGTACCCTCTAAATATTATTTGTTTGTTATCTACTTCTTCTGCCATTCTTTTCTGCAGGGTACAACACTGTCAATGCAATGAAATTTTTTGACTGAGTGTGGTGTGGATGCTAGTTTCCTTGATTTTAAAGACGAAAGTATTTTCCTCGTCATTTTGTTTGTCCAGACTTTGTTAGATAATAGGTAGGTAGGCACATAAATCAAAGTCACAGTCGGATCATAAATGATATGTTTAGTAAATTAGATTAGAAGGGCAAAAAATTTAAATTTTATTTATCATGTGCTCGAGGCTAGCAAAAGCCTGACACGAAAACGAGGTTAGTTGGTGATGAGATGTGAAGATAGATTGGACTTCGATACCGTGTTGACCATTTCATTAAGATATGAAACTTGTCTTCTAAAATTAGTGTATGGATCGTAACATTGTTGAATTAGCGAAGGTGCTCGAACATATTAGTTCAACAAGATTAGAAGAATCGTGTCTAAAGTAAAATGTTAGTTATAAAATTAATCAAACAAACACTACTAAAACAACGTTGTTATGTGATTTTATTAGATTATTTATGATGTCTTATCGTATTTTATTTTTTTTAGAAACTCATATGAACTGACTCAAATCTCTACACACTACAAAAACGTGGCTTAAATTTTATTTTTTTAGCTATGAGAGAGTGTGTGTGTGTGTGAAAACTTAATGCAAAGTAGGTTACTTATGTGGCTTACATAAAGCCAAGAATGATGAAGCAAGAGAAGCCACATCTATCAACCACCATTTCGGTGGCTCACAGCCTCACAAAATTCCACCAACCAACCATTAGTATAGTAGACACAACGTCTACCCATAAACACGTGCATATGTACCACTTCTAGGTGGCTTTAAACCCACCAATCTCCTAGCGTGTCAAAGTGGGTCGAGTCGATCTATTTTGATTCAAGATGAGTGTCGAATTGCTTGATGGGCATGTTTAGGCAATTTGTGTTATTATCATCTTTGGGTTCACGAACAGACCGAAAAATAAAAAATAAATAAATAAAATTAAGTCCATGTTTGGCCCAATTTTTTAAAATTTATTTTCACTCATACATTCTTCCAGTAAGATAATATTTTTTTTACGTAAATCTATAAATCACACATTTTTCAAAAAAAAAATATATATTTTA
>CAIGRF010021456.1:22142-32196 GCA_903798235.1 Fraxinus ornus
AAAGCTTAGCCATGGAAAATAGCCAGTACCACGCAAAGGGACTAAGTTCACTTAACCATCTAGTAGTGTAATAATTACCCTCACCTAAAAGTGGGAAAAACTAATATGATTTGGCCACTACATTAAATTTTGTTAACCCCCTTTTTTTTATTAACTAAATTTGATGTTGACATAATATAAGACTTTGAATTTGAATTGAAGAGTTAGAACAACAAAAAGGAAAATTTGAATTGAACAAAGATCGAATATGGTTTAAAAGGCTAATTCTAGACTTCGTTTCTTATTGAAAAAAGATCTCAATAATCAAATTTGCTATGATCATCTCAATCTTATCGTTTCAACCTTGTTTTCCATTGAACTTGACTTCTTAAACTCACTTATATATTAGTTCAAAGTTAGGCATCACTCATTTTCCAACACGATGCATGTTGAATTTGGAATATTTTCAAATTTTATTGCCACTTTCAATTTATAGTAGCTAGGATAACTTCCGATTTTAATTTTCCTTTATTCAAAAATGATTTTGAGCAAATCATATTCATATAGAAACTATAGTGCTTGTAGCATTAGTTTATATTCCACTAAATTAAAGAGAATTTAATAGGAATGGTGAAAAATATTACTTAATAGAATTCATTCGTGAACACTACACAAATTCTTTTATCGTTTAATGTACTGAATATGTGAGCATGACGCATTTATTGCATTCGATAACTTGATGGTCGATCGGATGCATGCCAAGAAAATATATTTATTAAATTGCATATTGATTTAATAATGGATGGAACAATAACATGTATATTTTAGCTAATTATTTATCAAAAAAATTAGCCTTATCATAGAACATCTTTATCATTTTGTCACTATATAGTTACAAGGTATTACACGTATGTGAAAATGGGACCCATTTATAGGCTATAGAGCAAATGAATGTGATTATATAGGTATTCCATGTGTAGCAAGTGGGATTTTAATTAATGAAATAAAGTAATTTTTTAAATGAATAAGATGTGGACAATTATCATCAAACTAATTAATTAACATTAACCAAACATTAAAATAATTATTGTTGCTGCCAAACGAGAGCCAATCTCTATGAAAATAAACTAAACACGAATTAATTGATTCTCTAATTATTTATTTATTTTTTAATTTTCTAGATAGTTACTTCACTTGCAGTGTCGATCAAATGAAATCGTGAATTCAAGATTCGCCGAAACCTTGCTTAAAGTTTTTAGATATTGTGCATGAGTATTAAACTTATTATTTGTAAGCTTATCCTAACATGCACGTTGAGGAACAGAAAAATAATTGTTTATCCAAAATAATTGATTATCCAAACAAGTATATCCTCAAAATATTTCATCACAATTACAATTCACAATCTCAAAGAATGAGAAGAAGAAAAGAGAGAGGATAAAATAGAGCAAAATTCTTCACAAAAATACTACAAAACGACAATTTCAATACAAAAACAAGAAAGTTAAAAATAAAAGAAAAAAATATTAAAAAAGGGTGCCTTTTCTTTTGTTTTTGCTACATTGAAGAGGGGACCTAAGTACACCAAAAATTAGCACACTCACTTTTACTCAAAAGTTGTTCCAAATAATCAGCACCCAAATCCTCAAACACCACCACATTTTCCTCCTTAATTTCCATCACCTTGCTCTTCTTGTTCCCATTCCTCTTCCTCATTGAATGTTTCCTTTTCAATGCAATAACAGGTGAACAATCTTCCTCAGTTATACACTTCATTTCACGGAGAGACTCTCTCACCCTTTCCACCGGAAAATTCAAGATCGCCGCCTGGCCGCGCACTGAAAACGCTGCTTGATCATAAGCTAAAGCAGCAGCTTCTGCAGTATCAAATGTGCCTAACCAAACCCTTATTCCATTCCTTGTAGAATCCCTTATTTCAGCTGCGAATTTTCCCCATGGCCTTTTTCTTACACCTCTGTAAGACTTCTCCTTGGTGGGTTTTTCCTCTGGTACTGAATTTACTTCATCTTCTTTTGTTTGATGATCAGATGAATTTGATTCTGAATTTTCTTCTTGTGCAGCTTGTGCTAGAACACCATACAGAAGCATCTCTTCTGAATCATTTTCATTGAAAGGGAGTGAATTTTCCTCCAAGAATTTTACATCCGACCATGGAAAAGATTCTACTGATCCAAAGGATGATTCAGAGGAAAAACTATCAGAATTCATGGAGCGAAAAACAGGGGAATCCATTTGAAGTAGGTGGGAATATTTTGAGTCCATTGTGGGTGAAACTGCCCTTTTATGTACCCATGAGAGAGTGGGGTGGGCGGGGGGTGGTGTGGGGGAGATCTAAAATAAAAAAAAAATGCAAATTATAATCTGATAGGGGAAACTTTATAAAGGAAAAAAGAAAGGAGGACCAACAGGGGATTTTTTTTTTGGCAACTTTGATTAGAATTAATATAAGGGAGACAGCTGTCTCACTGTGATTGGCTACTGCCAAATCACATGGAGACAACTGTTTCCGGTATTAATAATTCTGTTAAAAAAATTGTGTATCTTTAGAAAAAAAAAAAATTTGGGATTAATTTTAGGACTAAATTATGAGTCCGTTTGGGAAAGATTAAAATCGGATTAAAATTAAAAAACTACTCGTTATTGTTAACTTTTATTAGTCGAGTGAGACCAAAAATTAACTATATTTTCAATTTTAATTGAATTTTAATCGATACCAAATGAGTCTTATATTGGGAAAATATCACACGTGGTCAAAGGAAGCAAGGAGGGCTGTTGGGTGACGTCATCATCAGATAAGATTTTCTTAGTCCTTCGCTCAAATGTCTTGAATGACTTCCATCCGTTGAATGAAAAATTTTCAATAAGATGTTTGGCATTGCTTTTTCTTAGCAAAAGCAGATTTCTTTCAACAATATTATTTTGATACTACCTTCAAAATCCAAAGTAAACTTTTAAGCAGGCCAAACATGCTCTATTTCGTTCAGAGTTAGCTGATATCTATTGAATTGGTTCAATTTAGTTAATATTAGTTTTCGATTTAATAAAATTTTATTTCAATAGTAAATATCTTGAAAGTAACAAGGGGCTTGTCTTATTGTTATATATTTTGGAATTTTCATAGATTACATGCCTCCAAACTTAGGATTCATTGAACCCAATTAATTAAATAATTGATTAATTAATCATAGTAATTTAAACATGAAAGTAATTAAACATCTTGATAATATGATCCAATTATTTCATTAATTAATTAGGGATAGTTAAACAAGAAAGTAATTAAACATCTTGATCATATGATCCAATTCTAGTATAATTATCGAGGGTGTTTGACACTCAATTTAGTAGAAAAATGTGTTTGAATAGTGATTGATGGAAGAATGTGTGGTTACAAGGTAAGAAGAATTTTTAGGTTTATGTGTAATATTATTTTATTGATAGAATGTTCGATTGAAATGAAGAATGAGAATGAAAAAAAAAAAAATGGGTGGCAAACGGGGGCTTATCTAAGCCGAATTAATTTGTAAGTATCTATTGACTTGTCAAATTAAAACATTGATAATTGAAAAAAGTTATTATGATTCAACTATGACAAAAAAAAATATATAAATAAAAATAGTGATCTTGACATCGAGATATATATTCGGTAATTCTTAAAATACTTTTTATTGGATTACTTATAAGAGAGGGAATAGTTGACCCCACACTATATATATATAAACAATGATATAAGTACAGGAAAAACTCACTATCTTCCTGTGCAAAAACTGTGGGATTTTTCCCGTACCTGCAGATTTATCAGCAGCAAATCAGAGGAAGACAGCTGTCTTACTGTACAAAATTTGTGGGGTTTTTCCTGTATCTGTACATGTATATATATTTTCTTTTTGTACTCGAGTAGAATCCATGAACTTCCTAGGTATTTCTATGTTTAGTATTGTATTTTTAATCAATAACGGCTAATCTCTTGAGTAGGCTGAATTTGTATGTCCAAAATATTTTATTTTATTTGGCTAAGAATATTTTGACTTTAATAGATAAAGTTTGGTAACACGCCATGGATGTCATTCGAAAAGTCACGTCTTTTGGATTTCACGGCATAAGAAAATTGAATTTCTTCTCTAATCATGTGTCACATTTTAATCTTCTTTGGATTTTATACATTTCTACACGACACGTAAATAAATAAATATGTCTTCTCTAAAAATGTAAAACTTTATGAATAATGTCCATTTGGTGTACATGAAAATATTTGGTGAGGTCCTCAATAGATGTGATGAGAAATATGTGGTTAAAAAGTAAGGAAAAGTTATGAATTTGATGAAAATATTATTTTATTGAAGAATGTGTGGTTGAAATTGAGTTTTGAAAAATATATTTTAAAAGAATGTGTACCAAACATTGGCTAAGTAACTGATACTCTACTAAACAAACACCATGAAACTAGAATCGGATACAGAAAAAGATTAAAAGAGCGACAAACGTCCATCTAAAAACTTAAGCATTTAAAACTTCGTACAATTTAAGTTCATTCTAATAAAATATTTGGTTGAATAAATTAATTTTTTTTTATTAATGTCTAGATAATAGAATGAAAATGCACCCCACCACACATTTGGGATTAATGTGTACAAACTCATCAAATAATCCTAAATTGCTGCAAAATATAAGTCGCTCCATTTGCACACGCAACATAACAACATTAGGCTCCCCAAATGAAAATCGTAAGAACTATTTCTTGATTAACGTTATCCCAAATCAAAGGCTGTCAATTCAAAATTGAATTTTATGGACCAAAAAGTCCAAATACAGATCCCCTTGAATTTATTTATTTTTTCTTTTCTTGAAAAAAAAATCGAAAGTCACCAAACATGAGACTCAGAGCCTGTTTGAGTCCCATATCTTGCCCAAAATACATTTTGAAATAGTATTTTGATAGAAAATGTGTGATTTAAAAATAAAATTTTTTTTTTTAATTTGCGTGTAATATTATCTTATTGAAAAAAAATGTGATTAAAAATAAAAATAATGTCGAGACGGTAAAAGTGCTCAATAAAGTTAGAATAACCTCCCAAATGAACGGATACCATGTAAAGATAGCGAGTTCTCTCATTCAAGGGAGAGTGCACTGTTTGGTATCATTGACAATTTCCTAAGCAAGTTCCAAGAAAGTAACGAGACATCATGGATTCTGTCGGCAAGATATTATCAAGATTGATAAAGATTTTAATTTAGGTTTTAATATTTTATTGGAGCTACAATTTTTCAACAACACATTTCATCAGTTTTTAAGAAAATCAACTAAAAACTTGATTTTAATCCTATCAAACAGTGGCATAGCACGTTTGGTCGAGCTTAAATGTAAAACCTCTTTAGATAATTCGATACATTTAAATTATTTCCTAAGAAATTATTCAAGAAACCCCAGGTTAAGAGAGTTGCTCTTTCGGCATATTTAGTTTTAATTAAAATGTCGTGAATTCCGTCGGCAAGATATAGCATGTTTGGTGGAGCTCAAACATTGACACCGAGGGGTTATTTCAAACAGTACTTTATTTATTCAATTCAAAACATTACACTATGCTACCCGTCATCTGCTTTAGTTGAAACCTTACGAAATATCCAAGAAACAGATAGTTACTTAAATGCTATAATTAATGAATTGGGGCCCTAAAAATTAGAAAAAGAAGAAAGAAAAAAATTGGGGAAACGTTACCTAGGAAATTTCGAAGAAGACCCAATTTGATCAGACAGTTACTTTTCCTGTCTTATCTCGTGAAAATAGGGACTATTTTTTCTACTTGCGGCCAGTGAATTGATAGAGACATCATTTAGAATTTTTCCCCAATGTACATAAACATTTCCACGTAAATGGGTCACAATACTCACAATGAAGTGGGTTTCATCATGTATTTTTTGTTAAAAAAAAATCTACAGGACTCACATGTGTTAGTATTCTGGCTCATTTCTACTGATTTTGCTTCCGTACATGAAGCAAAACTGAAAAAATTAGGTGGAAATTTCATAAATTCAAGTGTTAAAGATTACTTTTTAAATATCAGGTCTAAAGTTTATTTATTCAAAAATCAGGTAATATATATTAAAACCCTAATTAATAACCTTAATTTTAACACACACTACTCTCTCCCCTCCATCTCTCGCCTCCCGTCTCCCTCCCCCTGTGAATGGCGCGACAGCAGCGTCGCGACGAGTCGGCGCAGCGGCGACGTTGCCGTCGCGCCAAACCACACACACTCTCTCATCTTCCACTTTCACTCCACCATTCTTCCCACAACAGGCGCACAACCCGGTAACGATGCTCAAGACGTCGCAGGTCTCCTACCTCATGATATCTCTTCTCCTTTTTAGCTACATCATCGGCCCTCCAATCAGATGGAGAAATCACCTTGGGTGTGCAAATTGTCGGTGTGCGCGGCTCGATCTGTGCCGCTGTGAACTGCCACTCAGTTAACCGTTGTTGTGTGGAACGACGATGGGTGAAGTCACTCGAGTGAGGTCACCGATATACGAATATATTGAGAATGACAGTGGTGGTTCTTGGCGGTTGGGGTGGTGTGATGTCTTTTAGTTGGTGGTGATCTGGTGGTGAAGGTAGTGGTGTGATGTGGTGGTGATGTCTATAGTGGTGTTGGCATCGACGGGGAATGGAGGTAGTGGCAGGTTTGTGGTGGTTATTGTTTGGTGTGGTGTGGTGTGATGATGTCTGTGTTGTTAGCGGCAACAGGACGATGGTAGAACTGGCGGTAGCGACTGGGATGGAAGTGGTGGTGGTCCGATGCAGTTGTGATGGTGGTGCTGTCGGAGGTCGCAAGTGTTAGTGGTGATCATCAATTATTTGGTCGACTGTGACCAATAAATAATATGTGACCAATGAAAAAAGATAATTTGTGACCACGAAATTATGTGTGACCTAAAAAATTTGATAATTTGTGACCGACTAATAAGTTGATTCATAATATTTGTGATTTGTGACTTGAAACCTAATAATTTTTTGATTTGTGACCTATGAAAATTTTAATATGTGACCGTAAAAAAAATTTGAGACTTATAAATTTTCTGATTTATGATCGAAAAATAATCTATGACCAATTAATTTGATAAAATGTGACCAAATCCCTGTTTGAGCCACATTATTTTTCTCATTCACATTCTTCTACTCATTTTCAACCACACATTTTTTAATAAAATAATATTTTTCATCACATCAATAACTTTTCCTTTATTTTCAACTACATATTCCACATCACATCAACAGTAACAATGCATTCTTACTCTCAAAATGTACACCAAATAAGCTCCAATAAATAAGTTGTGATATATAAATATGCATACGTGACCATGAATTGTATAATTGTGATTTTAATATATTTAATTAATTAACAAATTTCTGATTTTTGCAATTTTTAATCTTAAGGCCTGAAAATTGATTTAGTGATAGTCTATACCTGATTTATGATTTTTTTTTTCCCCAAAAATTAATAAAAATTATAGTTCCCATATAAATCAAATGTGCCACATTTGATTTTACTAAAAATCATATTTTTTTAATAATTGTTTTATAACAATTGATTANATTTAGTGATAGTTAATACCTGATTTATGATTTTTCTTTCCCAAAAATTAATAAAAATTATAGTTCCCATATAAATCAAATGTGCCACATTTGATTTTACTAAAAATCATATTTTTTTAATAATTGTTTTATAAAAATTGATTACATAATGTGGTTGAAATTTTATAAAAGTTGTTGATATCATAAAACATGTAATTAAAATTATTTATTAATTTGATTTAATTTTTCATCAATTTTTTTAGAGGACTTGGACATCATTTGTGTTCCTTATTCATCTATGGTAAATTTTTCTTTTTTTTCTCCAACTTTAGTCAACAAGACGCGAATTATGTTAGTGGGTGATTATTCTTTTATCTGCTTAGGTCCCTCACAAGGGGACCACGTAAAAGTTTCACGTAGACGCGAATTATGTTAGACAAGATGGGGATCAAATTGAAAAGATACATTCATTTGTTATAATTTTTTCAACTCGATTTAATCAATATAACATGTCAAACCAATCCTTAGATGGGTCGAATTTTAAGTATTACTTTCATAAAAGAAGACTAAAATATAATATATTGAATATGACTATCTAGTATTAATGATATTTAGCATCAATGTAGATGACTGTTATCTAATAAAGTAAAATATTTTTCCAACTTATTGGACAAGGGTGGCCTCTAGTATCACATAAAGTCGTGTTAAATAGAATATTATTATTCTATTTTATATTGAGCAGTATTAGTGTTCTGTAATACACACATATATTTCGTATATATCCGCATATACTAAATGCGTTTTCAAAGGTCTCACATATGGGATATGTGTGTGATATTGCAGTCAAACCATTTAGTTGTCTGTATATGCACGTTTATATGCCAAACTAAAGCATTTGTGTTAAAACTAACCTAGCAAAGTCTAGCTCATTTTTATAATTAAAAAAAGGAAATTGATCTAACAAATATCAAATTATCCCAAATCATCAAAGTCCATGAATTATATAGAACAATCTGTAGGGTTTTGACATTGAAAATATATCAAAAATCAAAATAATTTTTTGGGTAGAATTACAAACTATCTACGCTGAGCCCAAGTATCCTTCTTTTTTGGTCTTTCTCTAGTTTTTCTTGCAAGTGATACTATTAATCAACAATATTGAATTTTTGATGGTTGTGATGATAATGATGAGGAGATTAATAATGATATTCTACTATCTACAAGAGGTAATAGAAATTCTCGAGTTAAAATATGGGAGTTCAATAAAGACGATTTTATATCGGATGACACAGTAAATGACTTGGATGAAGAAGTGTTTGAATTGGAATTCGATAAATAGTTAGAATTTTTTAAATCGACGTTTGTGTCTAATCTAATAGTAAGAATTGATTAGCAAGTAATTGTAATATTACGTCTCTGCCAAAATTTGTGAAGAATATGTATAAAAGTTCAAGTAATTGTAGTATTAATGATTTTGAGCATTTTTTTCTTCTTCTTCTTCTTTTGAAAATTTGAAGAATATGTATAAAATTTAAAAAAATTTAAAAAATTTGAAGAATATGTATAAAATTTAAAAAAATTTGAAGAATATGTATACTAAACGTGCTTTCATTGTTTTGCAAATATATTTAATTATTAAAGAAAGAAAATGAAAATTAAAACTACAAGGAAAAAGAATATGAATCGCAAAAGTGGAGAACATATTTGTCCCTTCACTATAGGTGCTTGAAGTTTCATTGAATGAATGTATTCCAAGATACAACGATGAATCTAGTAACAATTTGAGCACTCACTCGAACTAAGTCTCAACACCAAGAACACTAAAATTCGAACAATGAAAGTACATTAAGAACCCGAACTACGTTATAGAGAAAATCGAGTATAGAAGAGGAATCAAATTGTTTCATTCTATGTGGAACTGAGAAAATGGGATCTCTGGTTACAAGCTTCATGAACAACTATCTTGTTTCACCAATTAACAAATCATTACAACCTATTAATATATGCTATTAATCAAGGAGGATTAATAAAATAGATAGAACATAGATATGTATGACATGTTGAAAATATTAATTTATAATTTAAAAATATAAGTTAAAAAACATATATTTGAACTTATTAGCAGGGGCGGACGCAGAACTTTAAAATTAGGGGGGCACAATCGAACTTGCAAAAAAGTCGGGAGAAATTTTACAATAAAAAAATTTACGTCCAAAAAAATCATATCCCATATAATTTTGCATCCGAAAATTTACATGAGATATGACTTTTTCGGATGTAAAATTTCGAACTTTTTTTATGTCATATTATTCCATATAAAATTTTTTAATAAAATGATGAAAATTACATTGAGAAAATTGTATCGCAAAAATAATAACTGTGAATGAAATAATTGAATTTGTTTTAAAAAAAATGCGAATTAGACGTCTTTCTTTAAAACTCACGTTTAACATATTTTTAATTATTTTCGATATCTACTTGAAC
>CAIGRF010021479.1:0-12157 GCA_903798235.1 Fraxinus ornus
ACTGAAAATTTTGAATGAAGAAATGATATGCAATCCTACAGTATTAGCTAATTCTTGGTAGTAATGGTTCTCTTCAACACATCCAAGCCTAAATCTTTAAGTCCCTTCATCTGCACAAGAAACCCGGATTACTTGGTGACTTGCTATAAACAGAAGGTAAGAATACTTCAAACATAGTGAAAGATTAGAGAATGCTGAAAAAAAAAAATTGAAAGATTTACACGTAAATTTCATACACAAACACAGGGTTTGTGTTCTGTGAGTGAAAAAACTTCTGAAAAGCTTCGATGAGGAAATAATTCTGCTTTAGCCTGCCAATGAGAGCACCAAGACAATCACCAGAAACAGAGTTGCACAATAGCTTCATCAGGTTCAGAATTCTGATCTATCTGAAGTCTGAACAATAGGCATTGGAACATCAGCCAGACTTTTGAAATAGATAAATGTAGATAGTTTCAATTTCATGGCAATCAATACTTGGAACACAGTCTGGGAATTTGAACCTAAGGGCTAAGTATGTACCAATTGATAGAGGAGGCATGGAACCATTTTTCTCTTCTCATGTCGAGTAAAATCATAGAGAATTGTTGCACGTGCCCTTTAAGTTACTGGGGCCAGCTGGCTCCGTAACGTAGTACCATGTGGCTGTGTACGTATAGCTTGGTTTCTTGATTTATCTCTTTGCGAACTTTTAAAAAATCCTTAAAACTTTAGAAATGACATGTCTGAGAACTGTTTATAAATTATTTAAATTCTAAATTGATAGAAAAGAGTAATAAATAATGAGTAATATTTATAAGTTATTTAAAATATGTGAATACAAAGTGACTTGAGTGTTTATAAAATGAGTCATAGGTTTAATTTTATTACCTTCATTTTCCTTGTGTGTGACCTGATTTGTGCTTGGTTGTTTCTAGTAGGCATCTTTGTTGTAATGTCTATTTGCCTTTCGAGATTTAAAAAAAAAAAAAAAACGAAACCAACAATTTAGCCTTTTTTGTTACAAATTTTTTAAAAATTATTTTCAACCATATATTCTCTCTATAAAATAATTTTGTTCGTGAATCCGTAACTTTTTCCTTATTTTTTAACAACATATTTTCCAATATTTAACAAAATCTTATCTCTAATAATTTTCATCAAATACCCTCTACATATAATAAATTGGAGAGTTTAATTAGATGTTAAAATCAGGCACATGTACTATTAAACATTACAGTAACATTATGGGGTTGTATGATAACAATCTTTTAAAGTTTTATCAACATTTTAACCAGTCAAATTTTAATTTTAACTATACATTTCACGAGACCTATAACTTTTATTAAAATTTACTAAAACTTTTTACCAAAAACTTTATCAAACTATGTACGAATAAATTTAAAACTAAAATCGCATGTTAAATAAGGTTACGAAATTTAAGAATATTCTCGTCCAAGACATTAACAAGAAAAATATATACTCAAAGTTCGTATTTTTCCCCTATTTGTTAAATTTAGACCCAAAAAAAAAAAAAAAAAAAAAATCCTCAGACAATTACCTCAACTCTGATTTTCTATATATCGATTAACTGAATTTCCCTTCAAGATATTGTTTCCTACCCCCAAAGCTTTCAAAATTTGATTTATCGGATGAATTAAAGTAAAACTTTCCTCTTTTGTTTATCTAAACAAATCCTACGCAATTGTTGTTTGTAAAACGGATTTGAGTGATAACTTTAATAAATCAAACTTATCAACCTTACCAAGATTGGACATAGTAACGGTAATGAATTGAATAATAACCACCACATAAATGGATAAAGTAACACCAAGAAAATGAATGCAAAGTCGAGGCAAGAGCAAGAGTTGAAATCTTTATTCTTAAGTCGATTTGCTTCGTAATAGTGCCTACGGATGAGACAATCAACTTTCAAAATACAACAACTACATTATTTATGGAGAATGATATGTTGTGAGTGAAAAGACAAGCCCCAAAACTCAGCAACATTTGTCAAGGGTCGTAGCATTTGATGTCACTCGCTTGTCGCCCATGAGTCACTTGAGTGTCAAAAGCATAGAGTTTGTCGTTCCACTGGCGTTGGGCTGCCGTTCGGTCGACAATTTTATGTGCAGAAATTTTGATTTTTCCTCCAACTTTGGGCCACAATTTTTCATTCATCCGGAATTAGTTTTGAGATTTTAAATATGTCACGATGATCTACTCGACGAGTAAAACAAGTTAGTCTATTTATTTCTATAATTTGACTATCGAATCAAATTTGAATATTTAGCCGAAGTTGACACGAAAGTCACTTTTCACACTTTATGGTTTCATACTTAACCATTTTTCTTCTTCTTATTTTTGAACCAATTTTTAACAATCCTCACATGAATGAAAATCTCACAATATGCAAATGATATACAGACTCTAACAAAGGGAGTACATGCGATAAGCTATAGCATCAGGAGGCTTTGAACCTTTCTTAGTCGAGTACAATCAAAGTTACTAGACTAATAAGTAAACAAGATGTCTTGAATCATTCACTTGTTCGTGTAAATCAAAACAATTATGCCAACAACATAACTCATCTAAAAACTTTGGTTCTTATAATTGTGTTCATTTTGGCCCAGAACAACTCTTGGTTTCATAAGTGTTTTAAGAGAATTTAAGCATCAAACTCTCATAGAAGCGGCCACACTTCACACTTACATAGGTGATCTCCTATAGTATCGTGTTATACATCTCTTAGCTACTTCCAAGATATAGAAATCATTAAAAGTATACACTTATCCTTGTACACTTTTATTCTAGCACTTTAAGTTTGTACGAATGGGAATAAGCATTTTACCCTAAATCTTTCATAATTTAGTTGTCCCATTGAACCAAGATCTTGAAATCTCTAATCTAAAAGGATGGATTACCGCTATAGTGATTCTATTCGATAGGCTTTAAACTCATTCTCCTCGAAAGATGGTATACTTGATCTCTGATAGTCCTTTTGTCAAAGGATCCGATATGTTTTCCTTCGATTTAACATAATTAACAGAGATTATACCATTCGATATTAATTGTTTAATTGTATTATGTCTCCAATGAATATGTCGATATTTACTATTATACATATTATTCTGTGCCCTTGCAATTATCGATTGATTATCACAATGCATATTAATAGCATGTATGATTTTTCCCAACATCAAATAACCTCAAGAAAATTACAAAGCCATTCTGCTTTTTCTCCAATTTTATTTAAGGCAATAAATCAGATTCCATAGTGGATCAAACTATACAAGTCTGCTTAGATGATTTTTAGGACACAATTCCGCCTCCAATGATAAACGCATAAACACTTGTAGACTTTGAATCCTTTGTATCAGATATTCAATTCACGTCGGTATATTCTTCTAACACTGCAGTATATCTTGAATAATGTAATCCATAATCAACCATGTGTCTTAAGTATTTAAGAACTTGGGTTTGATGAATAATTTCAGATTTTAAATAAATTTTTTCAAACGGTGCAATATCTTATCCACCTCGATCACTGTAAATTATCTTTATTTGTTTTCCATGTTGATTTTCAACATCAGTTTATAGTGTTTAAACACTTCCAAAGGTTCATCATTGCTTTTTCAACAACTATACGTAATAGTATCTTGTACAATCATCTATGAAAGTGATGAAACACTTTTTACCATATTTTCTTTGGACAAATTTTAAATCACATATATCGGTGTGAATAAGCTCCAAAGGTGTGTTGTGTTTTGTTCAACCGAATACCAATTGTTCTTGGAAAGTATAAACTTATCAGAGACAAATACTAATTTAAAGTCATTCTTGCTTAACAAAGAACTCGACATTAACTTCTTACGAATATCCAGCACACGAAAAACGTTGTTAAGGCTAAGTTCTTTGCCCGATATCATTTTCAAAATTACTTTGCCTTGTCCTTCAACCTTTGAACTCAAAGAATTTCCTATGAACAACTTCTCACCATCGATTGGAGTGTAAGATGAGAACATTCATTTATCTGCACAAAAATGATGGGTAGCACCCATATCCACCCATCATTTCTTGGGATTTCCAACGTTATTATATTCTAAAATAACGAC
The DNA here is from genome assembly GCA_903798235.1 of Fraxinus ornus. Taxonomy (NCBI): domain Eukaryota; kingdom Viridiplantae; phylum Streptophyta; class Magnoliopsida; order Lamiales; family Oleaceae; genus Fraxinus; species Fraxinus ornus. Next base: position 4,095 of record CAIGRF010021479.1, read on the forward strand.
TGATGAGTTTACATCTAATATAACATCAACTATTGCATCCAATTTGGTGATATTTGCTTGGGCCTGCCTTTTAGGTTTTGCGACAATCAATAGAACAATGTTTGACCTTTTCACAATTATAGCAATTGCCCCCTAACTTATTTGTATTCTTCTTGAAAGATTCGACAGAATGCTTCATTTTCTTGTTCTTGTTATTTGATTCCACCACATTAGCCTTAACTTGTGGTATATAACTCATAACATGCTTGTCCGACTTTTGATTATCTTCTTCAATTTTCAACCGGACGATGAGTTCTTCAATATTTATCTATTTGCGCTTATGTTTGAGACAATTCTTGAAGTCATTCCATATGGGTAGAAATTTCTCTATAATTGCAACAACTTGAAATGATTCACTTAAAGACATGTTCTCGCTGCGAATGTTATGGAAAATAACATGCAATTCTTGTACTTGACTCATAACCATCTTTGAATATACTATTTTGTTGTTCAAGAATTTTTCTACAATAAATTTCTTAGTTTCGACGTCTTCAGTCTTGTATTTCTTCTCAAATGATTCACATAGTTCATTTGCAGACTTTATGGAACTATACACATTATACAATATGTTGTCCAACACATTCAGTATGTAATTCTTGCATAAGAAGTCTGAATGTTTCCAAGAATCCAATGCTATCAACGATACTCTATCATTTTCCCCTTCTTGCACGGCGGGAGGACCTTTATTCAGGAATTTTGTCAATTTTAGAGTTGTGAGATAGAACAACATTTTTTTATTGACATCTCTTGAAATCAACCCCACTGAACTTCTCCAATTTTTCTTCATGTAGAACGGAATTTGTATGAATAGTGGAGGGACGACAGTAACCGTAGGAATCACAACAGTAGAAACCAAGTTATGTACAACTCCTTCCAAAGTTCCCATATTTGAAGTATCATTCGAAAAAATATTGGTATTGTTAGCCGTATTCATTTTTGTTTACACGAAATAGAAGATAAATCAACAAAAATCAAGATTTGAGAAGGAATAGAACAAATTAAACCGAAACGAAATTAGTTTAACTGAATAGAAATCAAATATAGAGCTATCACTCAAACGAAAATCGACTTAAGATTATTGTTTGTGAAATATATTTGAGTGATAACTTTAATAAAGTAACGGTAAGGAATTGAATAATAAACACCACAAATATGGATATTAAAACCCCGATAAAAATGTACAAAGTAATACCAAGGAAATTAAAACTAGGCAAGAGTTGAACTCTTTATTCTTAAGTCGATTTTGCCCCACAACGTGCCTACGAATGATAACAATCAACTCCCAAAATGCAACGACTACCTTTTTGTGTTTATAGCACTTCAAAACACAATAACAACGAACTAAAAATATGGCTGTTGTACTTCTTTCGAATGAAATGAAAACAGATTTTTCTACAGAATTTCGGCTAAGAAAATATGAATTTTTATGTTGTGTACTATGATTGAGATGAGTTAAAGGATGTCCAAATGGTCTTATTTATAGAAGAAGAGAGGTTGTGAGTGAAGAGACACGCTCCAAAACTCAGCAACACTTGCCATGGATCACATCTTTTGTTGTCGCTCGTCTGTTGCTTGTGCGTCGCTCGAGTGCCAACTTTGGTGTAGAAAATTCGATTTTTCCTCCAAATTTGGACCACAGATTTTCATTTATTAGGAATCGGTTTTGAGATTTCAAATATATCACGACGAGTAGAACAAGTTAGTCTATTTATTTTCACAATTTGACTACATATTAAATTCGAATATTTGACCAAAATTGACACGAAAATCACTTTTCAAACTTTATGGATTCATATGTCAATAAAATAATATTTTCCATTATATCAATAACTTTTTTTTTTCAACCACATATTCTCCATCAATCTAATATTCAAGTATACATTTTTTTTAAAATAATATGGCTCAAAAACACCCTTAACGCAAGAAACGGTCAATCGTAGCAAATGATCGATTAACGTAGGATCATTGAAAATTTTTTAAAGTCAGTATGTTATTAAAATTTTTGAAATATTAGTTTGAAACAAGCTAATTTGGAGTGTCGTAACTTTTGCTACGATTGATCGTTTCATACATCGTTATGACGTGAAAATTAGGTCGTGAGCATTTTAAAATGATATAAAGAATACAATATGTCGACTTCATTTGACATCTCGTAATAACCTAAAAACTGCGACAAAAACATAAAAAATTAATTGGTAACCACCACTAAGTTTATTTAGTGGTCATCTGTTTTGGGGGAATTAAAGTGGAGAGCACGTGAGTGAGTGTTTTGATAGAGTGGATTTTTATTTTTATTTTATTTTATTTAAGCCACACCAGCCTTACAATTACCACAATCCCTTTTTTTTATTGAATAAAAATATTGGCAGTGAAAATTATCGGTAGTCTTTGTATGTGATATATATGCGACGATTTTGTGATTTCATATATTAATTTAGTAATTTTTTATTGACTTGTGTATCAAATCACAAATCGTCACATATATGTCACATAGGAAGACTACCGATAATCTTTATTACAAATAGCATTACTCTTTTTTATTAGTTGAACCATACTTGTAGCGCGATTGTTATATAATTAGCCAATACAAAATTAGAAAAGGTATGTAGACTTACGTAATTTGATCGAGCGACTTTTCACTTTAGCCAATCACAACTTGTCATGCGACATCCATGTTGCAATTTCTAACTCATTTATAAGTTTTAGTTTTTTCAAACACAAGCTAAGTGGCTCGACCATTTCACCATACTCAGACAAAAAAAACCCGTGTGCGCAACCCACGCGACTCATTTAACGGCGAAATCAATTCGTCCTAATTTTCGGAAGGCTCGGGATGTGATGCACCAAAATACAAAGATAAGAGGCATTTACACAAATTTTTAAAAGATTGGGGGCGAATAAGCCGATTCCTTTGTGCAGCATATCACTTTTAATCAACCAATGAGGAAAAGGCAAGTACATTTATACAAAAGCAACCACGTGAGACTTTCACAAGTCCACCGCTAGTGGAATTCAAAATATCTTCTTTACTTCCCCCCAACGAACACTCCAACCACACATTTAGGCCCGTTTGACAAGTTACTCTGCTTTTACATCTGTTTCTTTCAAAAGAAATTTTTTAAGAGGCCACTTTAATTTATTTTTCTCTAAAATACTCTTAGAAAATTATTTCAATAACAGCTTTTGATTTTTCAAAATACCAAATAGCCCATAAACATTCATAAATGTTTTCTACTACCACACATTTTCAAGGGTTTTACCATTTGTAGAGAGGAAACGCACATGTGATTTTACGTGCGTCGAGATGAAAATGTTTGATTGGCTGTTTTAACTATTTTTTTTTACCAAAAATTCAATGAAATGTTTCCATATGACATTCTGTAAATTTTTCCCATACATGTAGAGCATCGGTCCATTTTCAAATACCAAGTTCTTAATTTTGACATTTTTTCATTTACCTTTCATTTTTAAGCATTTCTATACAAAATGTCGACCAAAGCATGAAATAAAAAATAAAAAATAAAAAATATATCCAATATGAGCAAATGATTGTCCCTTCTAATTGTGCCATCTATGCCAGCTGACGCTTCCCAACCAGCTAATTCTATCCAACTGGACTGCAATCACGAAATGACTCTGTCTAATCAAAGGAGTCGAATCTGAACAGCCGAAGAAACATCGAAGATCAAAGTGGGAACAGGACCTGCGAAAATATAAATGTGAAGAAATAAAAGTGCAGAATATGTTAAAGATTAAAAACTACCCCTACACTTTTTATTCTGAAAAAAACCCAAAAGATAAAAATCCCAAATAAACCTAAGATTGTGGTTGTGGAGGCACTAAACAATTCCATGTAAAACCAGAAGTGAAGCACAAATCTTGGAGTAGCACTCCACGATGGAACTTAACAAACCATTAGAAAAGAAAAAATGGTTCCTCCTATTAGTTTTTTCCCTCTTGATACCCTCTTTACTCATAATATTAACCCTTTTCAATGATACCCCACTACACAAAAAACCCACCAAAATCAAACCCCAAATTCCTATTTTTGTTGAATCAAAGCTACATAAAACCCCAACACTGCCCAGTTCAAGAACTCCAAAACTGGCCTATTTGATCTCAGGATCAAGTGGGGATTTTGAGAGTCTAAAGAGGACACTAAAAGCCCTTTACCATCCATTAAACCAGTATGTTTTGCACTTGGATCTTGAGGCACCAGCCGAGGAGAGAATTGAGTTGGTGAATTTTGTGAAAAATGAGCAATTATTTGTGCAATTTGGGAATGTGAGGGTTGTGAAAAAGTCTAATTTGGTTACTTACAGAGGCCCCACTATGGTTAGTAATACACTTCATGCTGCTGCCATTTTGTTGAAGGAAGGTGGAGAGTGGGATTGGTTTATCAATTTGAGTGCTTCTGATTATCCTTTGGTGACTCAAGATGGTATATTTTTTCTGATGAATCATATGCTTATTTTTCTATTGTTTAGTTGGACAAGTGCAGTATTTTAATGGATTTATTTATTTTCTTGGAACTCCAATTGTTTAAGTTGAAAATACACAAACTTCAGCTTATTTCGACACATGGGCGAGAAAAAAGTTACTTTTTTACTCAATTTTTTGGTTACCCCAACATGATTAATTGTTTGCTGCACTTTTTGGAATAATTAAGCAAATGCTTCATTTGAACTTTCTAATGTCTTGAGTTTGTGTTTTATTGTGTTGGGAACAGATTTGCTTCATACTTTATCATCTATTCCAAGAGACCTTAATTTTATTGAGCACACAAGTGACATTGGCTGGAAAGAGTATGTATTCCTTTCCCTCGTTTTGATTGTGAAATATTTTCAGTTTCAAGGAATACGCATTATTGGACACAAAATACGAGATTTTAGTTTGTTTATTGTTCACAGTATCTAACAATTAAAAAATGTGGTCCTGCAGTTTCCTTATAAAATGTGTTTCAATTTGCTAGGTTTCAGAGAGCCAAGCCCGTGATAATCGACCCGGGGCTCTATAGCCTGCAAAAATCCGATCTTTTTTGGATCACGGAGAAACGGATAAAACCTACAGCATTTAAGCTTTTCACAGGTTAGGATGATGCATCTTTAAGAGTAAACTCTGTTTTTCACTAGTCTTTTGATGTATTTCACTACACAAGATAATCAAGTCGCTGCACGGTGTAATCAATTAGATAATTGTGTAGAAATGTTGGTACAAAGTATTTATTCGTGATATTTTGAATATTGAAGATTGAGTACTGTGTTTGAAACTAGAACAGGTTTGAGAACATAAGTCAAATTTAGTCGAAGTATGGCGTTTTTAGCTCTTTTTGCATTTGCATACGGCCTTCATAATCAATCTGCACTGTAATTTCTGTTTGTACACCGGAAACTCAAAACTCTTCATAATTCTTAAATTTACTTCTCTACAAGTTAATTTCAGAATTTGGAAGAGAAATTGTAGGGAGAATTATTTAAATATCCATTGAATGCTCAAATCAAATGTCTATGTTACTTCGAAATACTAAGCCCCGGTTTGATGGCCATTATTTAGAAAAGATGGAGTTTTGAATAGTAATTTTTTGGAGAATGCCTGGTTAAAAAGTACGGAAAAGTTTAGGGTTTACGTGCAAAATATTTTATTGTGTAAATATGTGATTGAAAATAAGTATGGGAATTGAAAAGTTTTAAAATAATGTTTGTCAAAGAGGAGCTAAATAACTTTTGTCTCTTCTGCATTTTCTACACAGGCTCTGCTTGGATGATGCTTTCTCGACCCTTCATAGAGTTCTGTTTATGGGGTTGGGACAACCTCCCGAGGACTGTGTTAATGTATTATGCCAACTTTCTTTCATCACCCGAAGGCTACTTTCATACGGTCATATGCAATGCTGAAGAATTTCGAAACACAACTGTGAACCACGACCTCCATTTCATCTCGTGGGACAACCCTCCGAAGCAGCATCCACATTTCCTCACAGACGATGATTATCAGAGAATGGTCGACAGCAATGCCCCGTTCGCAAGAAAATTTGGCAGGAATGGAGCTATTCTAGACAAGATCGATTCTGAACTTCTAGGACGCGAAGCTGATGGGTTCGTTCCAGGCAGTTGGTTTGATGGACACGGCAAGGACACGAATGGAACTTCTGAGCATTACGCTCTTCGAAATATGACTGCATTTAGACCAGGTTATGGTGCTCAGAGGCTTAAAAATCTTATCAATGGTTTGATCTTTGATAAAGATTTCCATGCAAAGCATTGTCTTTAGCACTTTAGATGATAATGTTGTCACTTTGAAGTAACACAATAGATTACTTATACCACATTGAATCTGGGAATACAGATCCAGAGTTGTTTTAACGTAGTATCGGAACAAATAAGTGTTGTTGCCTCTTATTTATGAAAATTGTGCAATTTTCGTCTTTTACTAAAAAATTAGGACTGCATATGGGTCGGCATGTCGAATGTAAATTTGAATAAATGAAATTGTCCGCTCTCTATTATCTCTTGAAGTTTTTTAATGAGACGGTTCAATATTTAGATTACATGAAATAAGCTTGAAAAATTTATTTGTTCTAATTTCGAAGATGGGTTAATAACAATGTTAGTCAAAGTTTCATCTTAGTGGCTAAACTGTATTTGGTTGACTCTCCTTGTCAAGTTATTCCATCTAGTTCGAGGTGGAAGTCGTATTAACCCGCAGGATCTCTAAAGATGAGTACACCCGGATCTGATTCACTTGCAGGTATTCAATAACAAGTCCCTCTAGAGATGAACGTGAAGCTGACTCAATCACTATAGATTTTGTGGCATCAATGTCAATTACACTTCTTCTATTCTAAGAAGAAATCCCGTTATTGCTAAGAGAGGTAATTCCTTTAGGCCACTTACTGGAACCCCAAGAATCCTATTTGCTTCCCTTTTCATTTTCATTGCCTTTCCTTTTACTTTGAATGAAGCTTCGAGTCAAATCTACATCTTTCTTGTTTATTTCCTTTTGCTTGAAATGTAGGACTATTTCTATAGTCCGGATTCGGTCTTGCAGTAATAGGGAAGCCCCTTCATTGTCTGCATTGCCATCTCAATTAGTAAGGGAACAGTAACTTTCCCTGTTCTGCCTCCACTCCGCCCTCCATCCAGTAGATCTTCACCTAGCTAGGATTCTTCTCTCGAATGAGGGGAATGCAACCTATTAGATTGTTGACCCGGCTTCTGACTTTGTTTTAGGCTGAATTAATTTTGAATAATACTATTCATCCCCATTGGGGTTGAGCTCCAGACTATGTGGCAATTACATGACATTAAATGATAGATTCAATTAAATGAATCATTTGACTTTGCATTTAAATGAATCTATCATTTTTAATGTCATGTAATTGTCACATAGACTGATGTTCAACCCAGTGAGGATGAATAACATTACTCATTAATTTAGGCCGGGGTATGGAATGATTTTCGCCACCTACATGTTAGATGTGTCCATTTGACCTCTACCCATACCTTTGCTATCTATGTTCCGCTCCAACCATGATAGCGATTCATGCTATTGGTGTGGTACTTCTTTCGGGAGCTCAACCAACCTGGAGAAACTACTTTTGGCTTTGTCTCGTAGCTGGCCTAACTCAAATGTATTATATTCTACATTAATACGTGTCTTTAAAATATCAGTAATATATTTATTTATAATACAAGGAAATCATCTATTTTATTATTAGTTTTTCTTTAGTTTCAAATCATTTTCAATCTATCCAACGCAAATTTTTATATTCTATTGCATATTATGTATAAATTAAGTCTTGTTTGTCTATCATTATTTTAACACTTTTTTTTTTTCCTTAAAGCTCATTTTCAATCATACATTCTCACAATAAAATATTTGCACGTAAACTCAAAATATTTTTCTATTTTTAACTACACGTTCTTAAGAAAAAATTATTTTATTGAAAAATGTGTGGTTAAAAATGAGTAGAAAAATAAAAATAAAAATTTTAATGTATACCAAACATGGACTTAATCAAAATG
>CAIGRF010021551.1:14337-26882 GCA_903798235.1 Fraxinus ornus
AACTCCATCATCTGGAGATCTGCGCAGTTATATGCTTGATTCACCACGTGTTGGTGACTCTGTAGTTCCAGAGATGCTGCTTAAAGTATTAGAGCCTTACCGCAAAGAAGGTTAGCATCCTTTGTAGAGCAATATTAAAAATACTTATTTGATTATTTGATAAATATTGTTTTCCTTCACATGTTTGTTTCGAAGGCTGCCTCCTTGATGACCAGAGAGTGAGACTCTATGCTAGTCTTGTCAACAAAGGTTTTGCAGCAAGGTTAGCATTTGCAGCTGCAGTTTTTGGTGAATCCACGGAAGCATTTTTCTGGCTTCAATTACCTCAGGCTCTTAACCACTTGATGAATAAATCGGTTAACAACTCACAGAAAGGCCCACATCTATCTGCAACTCCTGAGATTGACGAGGCATCCATGTTGAGTAGAATTTCTTCGAAAGGAAAATCAGTGCCTGGAGGGAAAAAGAATCCATTGGTTAGTCAGATTATTGAAAATTTATAATGATAACTTTAATGTAACAATTTACTCAACTTGGCAAATATATAACTTTTTTGTTTGTAACCAGAAATGTTATGAGATGACGATTTCTGTATTTAATTATCTTTCATGATGGCTTTTTTCCTTGAAGGGTAATGGCCAACTTAGGTTAATGGCTTTTGAACAAGCGGAATTATGGGAGTGTGCTAGTGAACGCATTCCTTGGCATGAAAAATTGGAGAGTGAAGAGGCAATTCAGAACCATATACATGAGTAAGTCTTTAAATTCCTTCAAATTTTTTTTATTCCCTATCGTTTCCCCTGGATAATTCTGGGGCCAGTTCTAAGTAAAACTCAGTCATGGTATGTTTGTCCCTGGGTTTTTACTGTACTCTGATTATGGATATATGCAATTTCGAGGTGTTACCTTTGTGGACCAAATTGAATTGTTTCAATATCAACATTGGAGGTTGCTGATCTATGTCATGATCTAAAAAATAATATGTTAACATGGTAGGAAGAAAGCTGTATTTTCATATACCATAGATATACAAATACATTGTGTGTATACTGGACTATTTATAAACTTAAAAGTATAACAGAAAAGTTGTTACAATCTACCTAAGAATCTGGTAACAAATACAGGATTTATCGTATCTGTGTTGGGACAAATGTCATGCAGATCATTCACTTTCTATTTTTTCTTTAATGAAGTGTCTGTCAATCTCCACGTAGTTTGTTATATCATGTTGAACCGGGTTGTATGTTATGCTCATAGCTGCCTTATTATCGCTGTATAATCTCATTTGCCCTTCTATTTCCAATCTTCAATTCTTCAAGAATCATTTTAGCTAGAGCAGTTGACACATGCCTTGAGCAATTGCTTTAAATTCAGCTTCAACACTACTTCTAGCTACCACAGCCTGTTTCTTACTCCATGTTTCAAGGTTACCTCCAACAAAGGTGCAATATCCTAATGTTGTCACTAACAACCTGCCCAGTCAGCATCTGTGAAGATTCGACCTTCATGTTCCATTTTTTTTTTTAAACAATAACTGCTTTTCTTGATTTTTCTTAAGATATCTCGAAATGTGGTACACGGCCTCCATGTGTTTTTTACTTGGTGAATTCACATGCTGGCTAACAACACTAATGAAGAGGAAATGTCAGGTCTCGTATGAGACAAGTATATTAGCATACCAACGATTCTCTGATATCACTCGTCAACGTTTTTCCCTTCCTCATCAACAGCAAGCCTGTGATTAACTTCAATTGAAATATCGCACGGTTTACATCCAAGCATGTCAATCTCTTCCAATAAATCAAGAGTATATTCTCTCTATAAAATAACAATACCTTTGGGCTTTGGCTGATCTTTCCACTTCCATAATACTTCAAAAGTCCAAGGTCTTTAATTTCAAACTCCTTGGCAAGCACATGTTTGAGATCTTTAATCTCACTTTCGTCACTTCTTGTCAAAATTATATAATCAACATGAACAATGAGGATTCTCAACTTACCACCAGCAGTATGTTTAATAAACATTGTATGATCGTCTTGGCTTTGATTATAATTAAAATGTTGAATAGCCCTAGAGAACCTAGGTGATTGTTTAAGACCATATAAGGATTTCTCAAGTTTGCTAACCTTCTCTTCCATAAGAATCTGCAGAACCTTGAGGTAATTGAATATAAACCTTTTTATCTAATTGACGATTGAGGAATGCATTTTTAATGTCAAGTTGACAAAGTAGCCCACCATAATTTGCTACCAGTGGACCTGAACTGAATTTAACTTTGTCATTGGTGCAAAGGTTTTCTGATAGTCTACCCCATATGTTTGAATTTAAACCTTGGCCATGAGCTTTGCTTTATACCTGTCTATTGAACCATCAACTTTGTACTTTAATGTCAAACCCATTTACGCCCAACCATAGTTTTTTCTTCAGGTAAATACACTAAACGGTATGTAGGTTTTTTTTTCTAGTGCCCTCATTTCTTTTAAAACTGCAGCCTTCCACTCTGGAATCCTTAGAGCCTCTGCACTGTTCTAGGAATTTCTACACTAGAGAGTTTAGAGACAACGGCTTTATGAGATATAAGCGGGTCTGCCACTTTTTATTGATTGTTCCGCTTGGAATACGTAAGCAATTCTAGTTGTAACAACCTGTTCTGCTCAATCGCGCTATTAAAATTATTTTTTCGGAACCAAGGTCACAGTTCGGTCAATAAAATTGGGTAAAACTGATGGACTAATAGAAGAAGCTGTTGGAATAGAAAATTCAGGTTGTGGTTCTGGAGAAATTTTCTATGGCTGATTTCATAAAAGGTGACATCAAAAGAAATGAACATTTGTTTGGGTAGTAGCATTTATAGCCTTTTGGGTTTAGAGAATATCCCCAAATAAATTGTACGAATAGCTTTAATGTGCAGTTTACCTTGAGAAGGAGAATGATCATTAACAAATGCTAGGTACCGTAAACCTGAATAGGAAGAGAGGTAAACAGTTTTTTATTTTTTTTTGTAGGAAACAGCTCTTGGTATCACCTAATGGGGTTTTATATTTAAGAATGTGGGTTGGCTTTTCTATTGATAAGATAACAAGCTATAAGAATTGCTTTTCCCCAAATATATTTAGGCATCCCACTTGTGAACATCATTGAACTAGCAACTTCCAGAAGATGCTGATTTTTTCTTTCGGCTAAGCCATTTGTTGTGGAGTGTCAATGCATGATGATTGATGAACAATGCCATTTTCTGTCAAATAGTTCCCTAGAGCATTAGAAAAATATTCTCTCCCATTATGTGTTCTTGAGACCTTAATGTTTCTCCCAAATTTGGTTTAAGTTTTATGTAAGCGTGAAAATTACGAAAGATTCTGGTTGTTTCAGATTTTTCCGCATGTAGGTACACCCAACAAAGTTTTGTGTGATCATCTATAAAAGTAATAAAGCATCAAGTTCCAAAAACATTTGTCACATGGGAAGGACCCCAAATGCAACTATGAACAAGAGTAAAAGTCGCCGACTCTTCGTAGGAATGTGGTGGAAAATGAGCTCTATGATGCTCTGTTAATTCACGAAATTCACATTGCAGAGCGGGAAGGTTTTTGTTATGAAATAACAAAGGAAATAACTGTATTAGAGATGGAAAACTCAGTTGTCCTAATCTAAAATGCTACAAAAGACAAATTTAGTAGATTGAGTATTACCATTCATCACAACTTGAGCTTTTTCATCCAACACGAACTCATCTTGAAAATAATAGAGTACATTCTCTTCTCTAGCACTGCCAATCATCTTTCCCGAATTCAAGTCCTTAAATTCACAATGGGAAAAAACTTAGCTATACGTTATTCTATTTGGTAAATTGATTCACTGAAAAAAGATTACAAGGTAACCTTGGAACATCAAGGAAAGAATCTAAGCACGTTTTTTTTTTTTTTGAAATAAAAACTGGACCTTTACCAACAATTGAAGACAATGAACCATCTGCTATCTTAATTTTTTGCTTACCAGTGCATGGGGTATAAGTGGAAGAGGCATTTGACGAGCTTGTCATATGATCGGTTGCTCCATAATCAATAATCCATGGAGTTCAAGAATGTGTTTGAGATTTTAAAGCTATAGAAAAATTATCTTGTTGGGCAACATAACAAGGGAAACTAGGAATTGACTTATCCTTTAGATGATCAAGAAAATCACGCAGAAGCTCTATTTGTTCTGTAGTGAACGGCCTGCTGATTTTGAACATGCTGAGTGTACTCTTTCACTTGAAATGTGATTTCCTCCTTTTCAGGCCTCTTTGCAGTACTATAGAGAGCTCCAAATTTTTCCTTGCCCTGCACGAACAATTTCACTAATTAGGGCCAATGAAGAAAAAAATTTCCCATTTAGTTTATGAACCGTGATTTGTAAAGGAGGGCTCTCTTGGTTGATACTGCATAGCCTTAGGATTGTGCTTTATACTTAATTAATTTTCTTTTTTTGCCACCCAGGAAAAATTAATTTCATGATGCATATCCCTGATTATAGTTTGGTAAAAGAAACACCATCCTTACCATTATGCTGTGAGCATTAGAAAATGGAAGCCTACAGAATACTTGTTGACATAAGTGATTGTCAATGTGGAAAATTTAGAACAATTATGATTTCACATAACACTAAGTCACTAACAGTTCATACGGAAGGTGGACTAGCTATCAACAAATCTTTGCCTGCTCTAATACAATGTCGAACCACTTGGGCTAAAAGCATAAGTTGTTAAACATGTTCACGTGTATATCATTTAAGTATTATCTTCAACGATTTTTTTCTTTGGACACAATTTAGATAGAAATTAACATCTAAGATAAAGGATTTGATGTAAATCATTTACCTAATTATATTACATTTTCTTTGAGTATCAGACTTGTGTCGGTTGGGAACTTGGAGGGTGCTATTAGTTTACTGCTCTCTACTCCTCCAGAGAGCTCTTACTTCTATGCCAATGCTCTGCAAGCTGTGGCTCTTTCTTCTGCAGTGTCAAAATCTCTACTTGAACTTTCTGTCAAGGTGATTCTTTCTTCTAACTGTTACTGTTCCTACTTAACCTAAGATCTCTCTTCCTTTCTCACTTAGCTCCCATTATTGTTGTATAGGTAGTTGCAGCAAATATGGTTAGAACTGACCAGTCATTGTCTGGCACGCACCTGCTTTGTGCTGTTGGGAGGTATCAAGAAGCTTGTTCTCAGGTAGAGTTCTTTTCTTGCATATCTCTATTAGAAATGATATGAGTTTTGCAGAGTTTTAATAAGATGGGTTATTGATATTTGTGTTGGAAGGAATTGAAAATTGGGCCATTCTGTTTCTGGCTTGTCAGGCTTGTGCTTGATATATTAATTTTGCCTTCTGTAGTCCAGATGTATGGGCATTTCACTCCATCACACATCTTAGCATGTTAAATAGTTTCCTTACATTTCTTTATTAAATTGAACAAATGCGTAGCTTGTACTTTTCATAATGCACGTGCTAGATCCAGAGAGTTTTGATGAGATTCATTGGATAGTTACATTGTTCATCGTGGCGCCTCCACCCCAGTGCATGTGAATGGAAGTCTAGGTATAGATGGAGTAGGTCCTGGACTATGTTTTGGAGTCACCTTAACCTTGAGATTGTGCAGTGCGTCTTTTACGTTCCAACCTCATGTATGGCATAGTGTATGGTGGTCCTGAATGAAGGCTAGCAATTTACTAGAATCGGACTTCATTGTTCTGTTTCGGAGCAAGTTGTAGTACCTATCTGACCACACCAAAATGTGTAAACTCTGAATTCAAAAAGTGGGTTGCGAGAGAAATTTGCTTGAATGAAGATGGTTCCAAAATATCTTTACAAGTGTTTGGGAGCAAGTGCAGGAGTGGAAACTAAGCAGGTCAGTCCAGGAGAAGAGCTGCTGTACGCATGGTTTCAGGCTGCTGAACTGTTGTTTTATGGCTGTGAAAGGGAGGACCCTGTCGTTGTCCAATATAATGATTATATATTTTTAGCTAATATCTTGCCCCTCTTGAATATCTTAACTCTGTCATTTTGGGTCGAATTCCTCTCCTTCTGTTTCCTCATTTGGTTCACGTTTGTTTTATTCCAAGAAATGACTTCGGTTTTAGGTTAATCACTTTTGGGCTACAAAATCTCTTGAAAAGGAGTCTTTTTCCTCGAACAGAATTACAAAATTTTAGTCTCTGAGCCTTTTATCAGTTGCACCACATTTTACTTTCATAAAAAGAGATGAGGAAAATATTCAATTGTAGTAGTATTAATCAACAAAGAGAGGGAAATTGAGTGGATATTTCTAAGTAGGTAGAAAAAGTTGAGGGTGCACATTGTCTTTGCCAGGCAAGGGTACGCAAAAGGGAGGGACAGCTAACTGAAGCGTCTGTTTGAGAATTTAGTTATCTCTCCCTTGCATTAGCTAATTTACATATTTTTCATCTGTGATGACAAGCCATCCAAACATATGATAGTATATCTTGAGTTTTTTTCCCTCTTTTTCTTTTGTCAAATTACTAAGCCTCCATTTATGAAAAAATTATAAGCGGTTTAATATGTAAATAGATAGAAATGAGTGGTGAACAAGTGGATAATACTTGTGGGTCTATTGAAATGTGTGGTTGAAAATGAAGTTTTTACAAAATCTATTCTCAAATGGGCCTCAAACAGGGGATAGCATTCTGTAATCAAATACCTCTGTTTTTGTTCAATATTTCCAATGTGGTGAGACAAAATAATTATGAATAACTTCTTGCGTTCAATCATTTGTGATTTATTTCCTGAGTTGTTCATTGGCCTTGAAGAATGGAAGGGGGAGGAACGAGTAAAAACTAAGCCTCCATTTGGACAACAATTTATATATTGGTTTGTAAACTCGGTCAAAGTCAAAGATTAATTTCCACCACATTCCTAACTACCACTATTTATTATCCACCCATTTCATGGGACCCACTATTATACCTCTTTATAAACCACTTGTGAAATTGTGAAATGGAGGCTGAAATGTATTTTGATCAGTATTGAGTTTTTTGAATTTTAAAAACATATTGAGCCATCATCTTCGTTTCGGACTTATCTAAGAAAAAATCTACTTGGGGGAGGAAGAGGCATTCTAAAGGTCTCACTTCTTGGTAAATGTAATCAGACATGAAAATGTTGTCAAGAGTCTCTCTCCAAGCGTATAGACATATATTAAGAAACTAATTAAAGAAGGGATTGTCTATACAATTTGTCAGCATCTTAGATGAATAATTTGTAGCTGCTGACTTTGAAACTGTTTATTTACCTAGATTTCAGGCTTTGATATGATATACTGGTTTCGCATGGTTCTTTTTGTATCACTTGTGCACAAGACGGAAAACAATTTATCTCTTGCTTATGCTGTGCAAATTTGGTTCCTGTAAATGTTCCACATGCAACTGAACATATTTTGGTTACTTTATGAGCACTTAAATTTGTTAAAACTTGGGAATCTGATCTGTTGGAATACTCAGCAAGCATGGACCTTAATTATGTCAGTCTGTTTTCAAGTCATATTTGGAAAATTATTTACTTTCTTCTGTTATCATAGGCTATATTGGTAGCCGTGAGTGCTGCAAGAAAAACTGGAAAGTCAAAAATAATATACAAGGGGTCATGTAATATGATTCAAGGGTGATAAGTGATAACTTTAGTAATATTTTCTTGCTTATATGTTGTTCCATCTCTTTACAGCTGCAAGATGCTGGCTGTTGGACCGATGCTGCAACTCTAGCTGCAACACATTTGAAAGGGTCTGATTATGCAAGGTGATTTCGCATATTGAATTTAAGATATAGTAGTGTTTGAGTTTGCATCTTTTAAATATATAAGATATTTTTTAAATTTCGTTCAAGATCTTATGCCATGTTTGCCAATCAATTCTTTCAATACACTGCACGAGCCATACTAGTTGTCTTGCTACTGAATTATTTTTTGCCTGAGCAATGCCCTAAGTTCCTCCTAGCCTAAAACCTTCATTTCTCCATCTAGTCTTAACTTTGATCAGTTACATATTTACTTCATAATATGGTAATACTTCAAAATAATTTACTTCTTTTTGAGTCTCCTCCAAATGCTAAGGAGCTAAATTTGGCATATGGTTGAAAGTGTGTATGCATATGTGGCACCCCTTCTTCACTCTTACTCATTATTTGCCACCACATACCCTATGTATACAACCATACTGATTGGTCTATACTCTCTCTCTAATCTATTCGGTCCACTCTTTTTCATGCACAAACATAACTGTAAATATGGATTTTGAAGATACAAATTCATTCACTCACAGCGGAGGTCTCTGTCGCCATCCCGGTCTTGAATTTAAGACAAGAAAAACGATCAATGTTAATGCTTTTATCGCCACTGAAATGATGAAAAAAATGTTTCCCTTTCCCTGATTACACCTTCTTGCAGCGGTGGCAACAACCGTTCCATTTTCGCCTTTTCCACTACATTCCTATTACTTCTAAAATAGAAGAAGCCAAGAACCCAACAATCACAATTTCTGTCGCTGCCAGAATAGAAGAAACCATGATGCCCACCGCCATCCCCACAAGCCCTAAGGCAGCTTAACCCACAAGTGATACAACTCATGCTCCGGTGGCTCAAGTGTAGCATGTGCAATGATGTTGTCATTGTACTAAGCACTCGGTGGTCATAAAACCCTCCACTGCAACACTTCCTTCTTTGCTATGATCGCCCTACGATCATCCCTAGCACCATCGCCACTACTACAAATGATGCCTAGAAGATAACAATAACTTCTTCTCTTGTTACTACTACTACTCCTCCTCCTGCTGCTGCTGCACTTGTCCAGTATCTTCCTTAGAGTGTAACTAGGTTTTTTCATCATCCCAAGCATTTGATGGCCATAGATCAAGCCACTTGGATAACCCTACCCCTGTCACCCCTACCACTATGATCATCCTTAGCATCGCCACTTTTGCCGTCAATAATGACAAGAATATGGAGCCTTCTCTTTCTGTGCAGCTTTGCTTGGTATGATGAAAAAACCTTATCATAAGTGTGACTTGCTTGTAAGACTAATTTTGGACCACTGAAGCACAAGTTATATCCTTTGTTGTTCAGCGGCTATAGGGCTTGTGGGGGCAGTAGTGACAGGAATTGTGGCTTTGGTGGTCAGGTTCTCACTTTTTTCTGATTTGGTGAATGTAGTAATGGCGGTGGGAGCGGAGTTGTTGCCATAGCTACGAGAGAGCCTCATCTTGGAAATGTCTATGTTTTCTTCTTCAGTTTGTTGGCAAATAAAGTGGAAATGCCCTCTTTCCTTTTTTCTTAAATTAAAAGGTTGCAGCGGCAGAGATCTTTGTCGTGTTTGGTGAATTTGGATCTTCAAAAAATTTATATTTGCAGTTGTGTTTGTGCTTATAATTTGATGCATGAAAGAGTGGACCGAATATAATATAGAGATGTCAATAGTGTTGTCTATATAGGGGTTTGGGTGGGGAAATAATTAGCAACTAAGGAACTAGTGGTGTTCTGTTGGACCTTTTTAACATTTTAAAAAAGAAATAAATTAATTTTATAAAGTTAAATGACAAAAAAATATTTTAAAAAATTAAAATTTTAAAATTAGAGTTGATGGACATGGTCTACGAAAGGATGTCAATCAAGCAGCCTTTCATATAAAAGGCAACTTATAAAAGGCTTTTGCCTTATTGTATAAAAGGGCTACAGCCTTTTAAAAGGCTGTTTTTAAGGTTGATGGACGTCCATCAGCCTTAGGGTCGGTCCTCGGGTTCCATAAAATTTTTAGAAGCTGATCTTTGACCGGCACAGGAACCGTTGCAGGCTGATCTAAATAAAGAACTTATTTTCAATTTTTATCAATTAAAGAAATCCATTTTTTAAAAGCATGAAAGTGCTGTCCCTGTAGCCCTCCAGTGTCTTATTACTAGGGCCGTTTTCCTATGGTCAGAGATGTTGACGCCAGGCCAGGGGGGACAAAAAATTTATACTAGATTGATACATAGAAAAAAAAAATCCATGAAATTTTATTTTAACTGAATCAAAGAGAGGTTTGGGCAGGCTTCCAAGCCAACATGCATGCTGCAGTTTTATCTTATTTTACAAATACGTGCAGTGAAACATTTCTGATCTGTCAATAGGCATTGATGATCTCTTTATTTTATCCATATTATTGTATAAAAAATGCTTTTACTCGCCTAATAAAATCTCGTGCAGCAAGATTTTAAATAAAAGGCCAGTGCACTCCCGCCGAGCATATTATTATTTAAAATAAGCATTGAACACTAGTTTTCAAATGATCCATCCGACACTGAGATTTTCAACAATGCTATATAAAGCAGAATTTGCTATTAAGTATTAATGAATCGAAAGAATAGATTGTAAGGGCTGAAGTAGCTAAAAGGTATTTCTTGGTTTTAGTAAAATATCTTTCTGAGCATCATGTCGAAAAACAACATTTATATATCTAAGCAATCCAAATCTGTATGCATGTTGGGCAACCTCACGTTGATTAATTTTGAATGAATTATCTGCAGGGTTTTGCAGAGGTGGGCTGAACACGTCCATCGCGCTGAACATAACATTTGGAGGTACAGCTCTTTCATTTCTTATTTTGTGCAGAGACATTTCTCCATTTTATTGTATCCTTACCTTTGATTCAATGCAGGGCTCTGATCTTGTACGTTGCAGCTGGTGCACTGCAGGAGGCACTGGCAGCCCTTCGCGAGGCACAGCTACCAGACACGGCAGCCATGTTCATATTTGCTTGCCATGAAATCCTTGATGAATTTCTCTCCATCCCGGATTTTGATGAATCTGATTCTCCAACAAAGATTAAGAAGCTCGACTTACCTGGGCTGAACCCGGAGAATGAAGATGTTATTGCGGTTGGTGAATATTATGGCCAGTATCAAAGGAAATTAGTACATCTGTGCATGGACTCTCAGCCGTACTCCGACTAAGCAGCCCTGGCTGGTATTATTGGCTCGTGATTTCTTGGTTGTCGCCAGCCATCAAATCTTGTTCTAAGAACAGCAATATAGTCCCAACTTTAGTGAGCTCTTTTTGGTTCCAGAAACCTGAAGTTGCTGTGAGAATGGATGCAATTCGGTTAACCGAGATGGTAGAACAACTTTTGACATTATATGTCAAAACCGCTTGCATAGCCAGANAGGAACCGTTGCAGGCCGATCTAAATAAAGAACTTATTTTCAATTTTTATCAATTAAAGAAGTCCATTTTTTAAAAGCATGAAAGTGCTGTCCCTGTAGCCCTCCAGTGTCTTATTACTAGGGCCGTTTTCCTATGGTCAGAGATGTTGACGCCAGGCCAGGGGGGACAAAAAATTTATACTAGATTGATACTTAGAAAAAAAAAATCCATGAAATTTTATTTTAACTGAATCAAAGAGAGGTTTGGGCAGGCTTCCAAGCCAACATGCATGCTGCAGTTTTATCTTATTTTACAAATACGTGCAGTGAAACATTTCTGATCTGTCAATAGGCATTGATGATCTCTTTATTTTATCCATATTATTGTATAAAAAATGCTTTTACTCGCCTAATAAAATCTCGTGCAGCAAGATTTTAAATAAAAGGCCAGTGCACTCCCGCCGAGCATATTATTATTTAAAATAAGCATTGAACACTAGTTTTCAAATGATCCATCTGACGCTGAGATTTTCAACAATGCTATATAAAGCAGAATTTGCTATTAAGTATTAATGAATCGAAAGCATAGATTGTAAGGGCTGAAGTAGCTAAAAGGTATTTCTTGGTTTTAGTAAAATATCTTTCTGAGCATCATGTCGAAAAACAACATTTATATATCTAAGCAATCCAAATCTGTATGCATGTTGGGCAACCTCACGTTGATTAATTTTGAATGAATTATCTGCAGGGTTTTGCAGAGGTGGGCTGAACACGTCCATCGCGCTGAACATAACATTTGGAGGTACAGCTCTTTCATTTCTTATTTTGTGCAGAGACATTTCTCCATTTTATTGTATCCTTACCTTTGATTCAATGCAGGGCTCTGATCTTGTACGTTGCAGCTGGTGCACTGCAGGAGGCACTGGCAGCCCTTCGCGAGGCACAGCTACCAGACACGGCAGCCATGTTCATATTTGCTTGCCATGAAATCCTTGATGAATTTCTCTCCATCCCGGATTTTGATGAATCTGATTCTCCAACAAAGATTAAGAAGCTCGACTTACCTGGGCTGAACCCGGAGAATGAAGATGTTATTGCGGTTGGTGAATATTATGGCCAGTATCAAAGGAAATTAGTACATCTGTGCATGGACTCTCAGCCGTACTCCGACTAAGCAGCCCTGGCTGGTATTATTGGCTCGTGATTTCTTGGTTGTCGCCAGCCATCAAATCTTGTTCTAAGAACAGCAATATAGTCCCAACTTTAGTGAGCTCTTTTTGGTTCCAGAAACCTGAAGTTGCTGTGAGAATGGATGCAATTCGGTTAACCGAGATGGTAGAACAACTTTTGACATTATATGTCAAAACCGCTTGCATAGCCAGA
>CAIGRF010021587.1:1512-15050 GCA_903798235.1 Fraxinus ornus
AAATAATGTGTGACGTACAAATTTTTTGATATGTGACCTCGAAATAATCTGTGACCAAAAAATTTGACGATATGTGACCAGTAAATAAATTCGTGACTTATAATTATGAATATGTGACCATTAATCACAAAAATGTGACTTTATTATCTTTATTTAATAAAAATAAATAAAAAACCTGATTTTTGAATTGTAAATTTCAAATACCTTATTTTTAATTTTTTCCCCGTGAGAAACCGGACTGGAAAATGGGGCTTTTAGCCTTAATGGTTGACACAACTTAAGCCCAGCCCAGTTAACACAAGTTCAACTGTTCAACGAAAAATCACGTGCATGGCACACAGTAGAAGATCGCTGACTCGCTGAGTCAGCGAGTCACTCACCAGGTTCGTTATTGTCTGTTAGAACTTCGAAGTTGGGAAGTAAATTTATTCATGAGAAAAAAAATATAATTATGAATCTAATCAAACATATAAAAAAACAAAAATTAATTCACTCACTCTTGAACCCGCGAAATTTTAACGGGTATGATTTTATTCCAACATTTTCGATTTGTTAGATAATTTTAATTCGTAAATTCTTTTCTTCAAATCTGGAAAATTGACCTTTTTAAGTTTATGATTCTGTTAAAAAAAAAATTCTTTTCGTTTTATGGTATATGGAAATTCGTTCTTCTGTTATCGTCTTTAGATGATTTGATCTATTTTAAACTGATGTGATAATGTTTATCGATGTGAATAGATTCTGATGCTATAATAGGCTTTAATCTTTATGTTATTGACATTTGAGATTTTAAACTTCTGATGTTATGGGAATTGAGATGCATTGGGTTTGACAGTCTTGTATGGGTGTGGAAATCTTTGTAGGCGGTGATGCTACAGAAGAAGATGAAGAAATTATAGGCGGAAAAAAAAGAAGAAGAAAAAAGATATAGCTAATTGAAAACCCTGGCCGGCTATACAGATTTTATTCAATTAATCCATATTTATAGATAAATTCGAATCAATTGGTTTTTCGATTATCATTTTTTCTATGATTTATTTCTCTCTTGATGTGGCTCTGACACAAACATGTAGTATAATAACAGGTCATCTTTTCCCGGTGTGAGAAGCAGGATTTATTGAAACTGGTTTCCAGATTTGATGAAGAGAAGAATGATCGAATACAATAATTTTATACTTGAGTGTTTTTGGTTGGGGAAGATGGAATAGAATTTCAATATTTTCTAGTACAAGACTTGAAATGGATGCTGATACCATTACACATGGATCAGCTTCTAATGAACATTTTAGTGCTGGTGAAATGGAGGCAGGTGGAGACATTACACTAGAAGTAGAAAGTGCAACCAGAATTTTAACAAGGGTTAAACTAGATTTAGCGCGTTCCGCTGAGAAGTTGGTTAACTTGGACATACTTCTTTTACATGTGGTTGCAAGAGAACATGATTTTGAGACTTTTGTTATAGTGGAAGAATTTGCGTCGGATGGTTGTGTTGAGAAAGCATTAGAATTTGATCTTTTATCCGGGCTTTTGGACTCTGTGGTCAGAGAACTGGACAGTTTTCTGTTCACCCTTCGGACAGAGATTCTTAGTTTCCATGGGAT
The DNA here is from genome assembly GCA_903798235.1 of Fraxinus ornus. Lineage (NCBI taxonomy): Eukaryota > Viridiplantae > Streptophyta > Magnoliopsida > Lamiales > Oleaceae > Fraxinus > Fraxinus ornus. Next base: position 3,114 of record CAIGRF010021587.1, read on the forward strand.
TATGTCTTCATTTGAGCAGCTTGGGGTAGCTTTCAAGGAAATGGAAGAAAATATGAAAGATTGTGAGGAATCCTTGAAGCAATCATTTGAGCAGGTATCTGAAATAAAGGTGCAGTCTGCCAACTTCCAGAGGATCTTGACCACTGTTGGAGACGAAAACTGTAAGTTCATGTATTTGAAACATTTCTTAATTCTTAAAAAAATATTTTTTTATTTTGGTTATACCCGAATCTATGAGAACATTAAATCTAAAGTTCCCATCTTCAGCTTATTACAAAATTATAAGTCATTGCCTTATTTAATAATAACTAGGCATCTTGACAGGGAAAGATGGCGAGGAGGTTGCAAATTTTGAAAATGGCCATCTTTTAAATCTGAATACAAGTATTAAAATGCAAACTGCAGAACAGCAGAGGTATATTTTGAGGATGCTGGAGAGGTCTTTGGCTAGAGAATTAGAACTTGAGAAGAAGCTAACCGAGTCAAGAGAAACTGACGAAGAATTAAAACTCAGGCTGCAACGAGAAGTTCACTACATTGTGGAAGAATCTGAAGTAACCTGTGAAAGATTGTTTGAAGCAGAATATACAGCAGAAATTCTTTTGGGAATTTCAAAAGAACTATTGAGACGAATCCAGATAATACAATTTAATTTGGATGGTTCCGTTCAGAGAGAAGGAGAGTTGAAATCTAAATTGCAAAATTCTGAGAGCACCATTAAGGATATGGAAAATTTGATTGAAGATCTGCAATCTAAGGTTTCAAAAGCTGAAAGTCAGACTGAGAAAACCAAAGAGAAACGCACCGTATTGCCAGAATATACTTGCAAACTTAGAAGTAATAAGTTATCAAAGGGGTAGAATGGAGTGCTTGGAAGCATTTTTTCGTCAGGCAGAGGAGAAAAAAATGCAAGGTAAAAGCATTCGGACCAAATTAATAGCAGATTTAGTATTGAATTTGGCTCATGAAAGACACCACCTTAATAAGAAGGTCGCTCTACCACTCTATCATTCATACTTTTGACAGTAATAAGCTTGGTTACCACTTGACTGTCCTCCTCATAAACTTTTGGTGCTAAGTAACATATTTCTTTCTTTCTTTTCCTCCCTTTTATTCTTAAGGTTAGAGTAATCTTAGGGAGTTTCAAGTTTGCTATCTGTTATATATTTATAAAATAAATATAATATGTGAAAGAAATAATTAATTAAGATGAAGTGCCCAATTGGTAAAAAGTGTGGAATTTGTGTGGGACGTCAGGAGTTTGAGTCATGCCCCACGCATTATATTAAAAGTCTTTGATTGGGCCTTGGGCTTTCTTGATTTCAATACAGATAATACAATTTAATTTGGATGGTTCCGTTCAGAGAGAAGGAGAGTTGAAATCTAAATTGCACAATTCTGAGAGCACCATTAAGGATATAGAAAATTTGATTGAAGATCTGCAATCTAAGGTTTCAAAAGCTGAAAGTCAGACTGAGAAAACCAAAGAGAAACGCACCGTATTGCCAGAATACACTTGCAAACTTAGAAGTAATAAGTTATCAAAGGGGTAGAATGGAGTGCTTGGAAGCATCTTTTCGTCAGGCAGAGGAGAAAAAACGAAGAATGCAAGGTAAAAGCATTCGGACCAAATTAATAGCAGATTTAGTATTGAATTTGGCTCATGAAAGACACCAACTTAATAAGAAGGTCGCTCTACCACTCTATCATTCATACTTTTGACAGTAATAAGCTTGGTTACCACTTGACTACCCTCCTCATAAACTTTTGGTGCTAAGTAACATATTTCTTTCTTTCTTTTCCTCCCTTTTATTCTTAAGGTTAGAGTAATCTTAGGGAGTTTCAAGTTTGCTATCCTGCATAACAAATCTTGTCACTGAAGGCCATTTAGTAATTTGAAGTTCATTCGCATTGAAGTCAATTCGTATCCTAAGTTATCTGTCAAGATTTAAGAAATGCCATGTATTAAAAAAATGTTTAGCAAAGCCTCGTCTCTTTCTTATTGTAGAATAAGTTCTGGTTTTTCAGCTATATTTTAATTCCTAGGATTTGATTTGCATATACTATTTGTTTTCTCCATCCCTAATTCCTCCTCCCTCACTCAACCAGAAGGAGCTATCTGTGCGTGGATTTGATTTCTGATAAAGTATTTTAAAATTTGTCGTTGTCATATGAATTGTAAGGCATTCTTACTAAAAGATAGTAATTTTGATTGCTTCACCACAAGTCATCTATTAAACACTAAGAATTCTGTGCAATGCGTATGCAGATATCATCATTAAAAAAGGATATAAAAAATTGCAGTAAAGCATTTGCACAAATGTACAAGGATACCTACTGTGTTTCCGAGGAATGATGCCAAGGGAATTGTCAAGTAATTTATGTCCTCTGAGAACGAGTCCGAGAAAGAAACTTCCACTAACCGAACTACTGAGAAAAAAAAGTAAGCCTTCAGCTATCGGTTACGAGGTAGGCGCTTCAGCTTATATACGTGGTTATCGGTATTCAGATTTAACGTTTAAATATGTAGGAAATAGTTCAGAGTTTAGATGGATCTGAAGGAATTCTTTATGTTTGCTAAGCATGACATGGGTACACCTTTCTTTGGAGCCCTGATTGTGGCCTAATAGGTCATTATGAATCGTCAAATACCATAAATATGGATTGAAGGATATATAGATTGTTCGAGGCATATTAGATGTATTTGCTAAATTTTTAGTTGCATGTCTGCTCTTGAAAGTGTAGAAAATGAAAATGACAATTTACTGACTATCAAATCCAGTCCCATGGCTGAATAAACTGGAATAGAAGGGGGAGAACTTAATTTTTTCTGTTGTGAAGGGTAGTGTATTACATCCTATAAAGTAAGTCCTACTATTTATCTTTTTTATCTATTTGTTTTGAAATGGCCAATCAAAGAATTGATTTCTAGTACTGAGAAAAAAAGTTTAACATCTAAGTTTATTATGAAGAAAGTGTCTCTTGCCATGAGTTTTTTGGTTTTTATGGGACCTCCTCACTCCAACCTCCATAGTAAAAAGATCCAGGCAAAAGGGGAAAAATTCAACGCTGGAGGAAGCAAAGATGGGTTTGGTACCATGGGAGTGGCAGAATGGTGTCTCCTACATGACCTAATTTTGGTTAAAATGAAAACACAGAGACAAACACAAGGTTCATAAATGCGTGTTGAGCCACGACTCGCAGAGAAAGAAAATGATAGAGACTGGTAAGAAAGAGAGGGGGGCAGAAAGATATAGAGAGAAGAATGTAGTAGAAAAATCATAATTGATTGATATAAAATGAAAAATCTGCGTTCCCTTTTATAGAAAAAGAATTTACAGGTATTTCTAACGAATAACTACTGAGAATAATAAAATTCTAGTGGAGTATAGCTAATAAAACCTAGTTTAAATCAAACTCTACATTTAATCTTCAAGTCTTTTTAGATTGTGAAGATGAAAATATAGGTTCTTACCACTGCCAAGTTTTTCAAGAAAATGCCTCTGAATTTCCAAAAGAAACATTCCTCCATGAATCTCTTTCTGCTTTGTTTTAAGGGATGAAAATATAAATCAACTTATAAAGGAATGAGTTATACTTTTTATTAAGGTTGACATTTTAAGATAGAATTCTAAATCTTAATGTGCTATCAGAGCTATTAAACAATTCGATCCGATTAAGACTAAAAAAAAAAAAAAAAAGCCGCGGATTTCAATACTAAAAAAATTGAGCATACAAATTTCAAGATTGATTTGCTCAAATGAGCCACCATCTTGTGAGGATATAAAGATGAAAAATATGGACCAATTTATAAGAATTTGGATTATTCTTCTCAACAAGATTGACCTTTTAATATGGAAATCCAAATCTGAACATTTTATGATACCAATTTGGTTCGCTTTCGTGTTGCTCTTTTCCTTTTCAACACCTTCGTGATCCATTCATCAAGAACAAATCCTCCCTGGTGTACTAAGACAGGCCAAACATATAAAGATTAAATAATATCAACAAGAAAATAAAAAGGACGCAAAAGATTCACATGGAAACCCCAACACGGGGAAAAACCATAGAGGAGCACCAGAAGAATACAGTAAAAATAGAGGCAAATAATAGTTAGGAGTCATTATAACACAATATGATACTCTTGGCATACAATTCAACCTCAAATATAGTCATTCAAATACTAGGTATAAACCCTAGGGAGATTGGCACCTCACCAAATCGCTGACCGAAATCACGAATCAGAAAACTTGACTTTGGAGTGTCCAATCCACAATCACAACATTCAGATTGTAGTTCATGATGTTTGGATGTGTCAGCAAAATATTAGCCCAATCAGAGAAGAAATCAACATGTAATGAGGACTTCTTCGAGACTTGATCTAATTGTGATAGCTTACTGTCTTTACTCTAGAATGGCTTATTTTCTCTCCTCTTAATTCGAAAACTGCAGCTGTAAATCTTGATAAGAGGCAACTTCTAAGCCTGCTTCAAAGATGCAAAAAATAAGTGGTTGGGTGCAATATGAATAGCCATGAATCGAGTGTTATTCATTAACTTCCATTTGGCTCATAACTTTAAATGAGCATAACATGACTAATAATCTGAATTGACCAAGATAATCCAAGTCGAACTTCATCCTTATCGGAGGGAGAAGCAATAGGATCTTAACATACTGGAAAAAGAATCTCAGACTTAACTTTGTTAGGATGTTTCAAAAACATGAGACTGCATATGCAGGATGTGGTTCTTGCTGCCCATCTTCTGTCCCTACATCACATAGGATAAGCTTGCTATCAGACGCATAATCGGCCCATCTCATCTCACAAATTAACATATCCAGGTTCTCGTATCTCTTTACATCTTGGATTTGTTGATTTCATCTTGTATATCTTATCACTTTCCTCAGAACCTAGATATCTTGATTTCATCTGATATATCTCAATCCAGCTGCAGCCTGGTTCTTTTTTCGGCCTACTATACCTCATTACTTTCCTCAAATTTGAAACCAAAGTCCACATCTCTACATCAGCATAAGTATTCAATAGAAGAACATAGGCTGAAGAGTCCTCAGGGTCTAATTGCAGAAGAGAACTTGCTGCTTTTTCTGCCACCTCGACATTCTCATGCATCTTGCAAATACTAAGCATCTCCAAATTACGTCATCCGCCTGGAAAAGCATTTCTTCAATAAGCGTCTGAGCATCTGTAACTTGACCTAATTCACTGAGCATATCCACCATAGATGAGTAATGTCCCAACTGTGGATCTAATCCATAGCCAGTTTGCATTGAGTTGAAGTAGAACAACCTTCTTTCAACAAGACAAATATGTGCACAAGCACGAAGAACTGCCACAAAAGTTGCATGATTTGGTCTCATGTTCTGAAGCTGCATTTTCTCAGAAGTTAGTAAAGCTTCTTTTCCTAGACCATGATTAGCATAGGCACAAACTACAGCATTCCATGTAATAAAATCCCGATTTAGTGATTTGTCAAACATCAACCTAGAATCCTTAATGTTTCCACACTTTGAATACATTATTTTTTGTGCGAACTCTATGCATGTTGTGTGGTTCTAATACAAGATTTAAATTAATGCATTGAAAAAATGTGTTATATGGTATAATAAATAGTGTTATTCTCATCTCAACTTCTAAAAATGTCATCATTGCACTTAGTTAGCATCTATTGTTGCTACTAGATATTGTCAGGCCGGCAACAATTACATGCAACGTGTCGTCAAGAACGTCATATGTCGATGAACTGACAACAATTACATGTAATGAATCGTAAAAAATGCTAGTTGTTGATGAATTGACAACAATTCCATGCAACATGTTGTGAAGAATGCCACTTTCAATTATTATGACTACAATTACATGCAATGTTTCGTCAAAAATTCGACATTAACCGATAACAATTACATCCAACATATTGTCAAAATCGTCAATTGTTTTATGAATCGAAAACAATTCCATGCAATATGTTGTAAAGAATGCCACTTGTGAATGATTGTGTGTTAAATATTTTGTGGGTAACTTTCACTAAATTATTTTTATATTAAAGTAAGTTATAAAATAAAAATCAAATAATTATACAAAACAACTCTACTTAGACCCTTTTTTATGGAGATTAAAATCAAATTTTTAGTATATTTTAATAGAAGTTGATGAAATGTGTTGTTGAAAAACCCATAAAATATGCGATTAAAATGAATTGTTGACTTTGACTTAAATTAAAATCTAGATTTTAATCGATACCAAACATAGGCTTAATCTCAAACTCTTCTTAAACTTGCTCAATTTTTACATCTATAACTAGTTTAATTAATACCTAAATATTCCAATGTAAACAAAACAAATTGAAGGGAAAAAAAATTTATTGCTCTCATAAATTAGGGGAAGAGAATAGCTTAAAAAAGACTTTGAAACAAAACTCGCTCCCCAAACCCGGTTCCGTTATACGACGTCGTCAAGAAAACCATAAAAGGAAAATATCCTACACAAAATAAATAAATTTAACGTCAAGAGTAAAATTACGCTTCACCCTCCCTTCAATTTTTGTCATGGCGGAGGTATCAAACCTCCACCGCTTCAACCACCGCCAACCACCGCAGCAACAGCAAACCAGAATCCCAATTTCCAACCCCACCAATGGGCCCCATGAAGAAGAAGAAATCTCTGCGCACAGTCCATTTGTCATCGATTTGGATTCATTATCCCCTCCCAATAACGCGAACCCCTCTTTCTTCATACCTGATGATTACGACAATAACTTCAATTTCGGGTTTGATTTAAATATAGAATCCGAAAACTCGGTATCTGAATATGCGGATTCATTGGCGGACCCGAATTGCTTTTTCTATGGAGGAGGGGAATATGAGGAGGAGATGAATTTTGTTACCGATCTGTTCGAGTCTCGTGAAGCCCATTTTCCGGACCACCCGATTTGGGAGTTTGATTCGGGTCTCTCGGAGGATCTGGGCATGGAACTCGGTTTCGGTCCAGGTCTCGTGTCAGCAGCGGAGGTTTCCCCGCCAGTGGGACTTAGGGTTGTTGGTATGGATTCGGAGTCTGATTCCGAGGAATTCGAGGTAAATTCAGGGTTTATTGATAATAATGGTGACAATTTTGATGGATTTGGGGTTAGTTATCTCATTAATGAAAATGAAAGGGAAGAGTTTGAATGGGAGGAGGTAAATGAGAGAATCCAATTTGATGAAAGCGAAATTTTGAATTCTGTGATTGATAGAATCGAGGAAATCTCAGTTTCCTCAGATTTTTCATCCTCCGAAGGTGAAAATCTACAGTTAGGTGTTGGGAGAGGAGGAGGAGAGCGGAATATTGAGTGGGAAGTGCTCTTGGCAGTGAATAATTTGGACAGGAATTTTGACTTTGAGAGCCAGGACGAACCTAATAATGGGAATGAAGTTCCTCACCTTGATCTCTCAGAAGACTATATCTTGACTGTGGAATATGGTACCCTTTTTGGGCAATTGGTGGAGAATGAGAATGCTTGGAAGGGTAGTCCACCTGCTGCGGAATCCGTGGTAGAGAATCTACCTTTGGTGGAGTTGACAAAAAAGGAAACGGGGGAAAATAATGACACGGTTGTCTGCACCATTTGTAAGGACGATGTTTTGATTGGGGAGAAGGTGATTAGAATGCCTTGTTGTCATCTTTATCATGGGGACTGCATTGTGACATGGCTCACAATTAGGAATACTTGCCCAATTTGTAGGTATGAGCTGCCTACAGATGACTTGGATTACGAGAAGAGGAAGACTGAGAGGAGTGGTGTGGGAATTGCTTCTCGCTCTGTTGATGATCTTAATGCGAGGTACAGTTTTGAACTTTTGCCTTGAAAATGTGTATTAGTCTGTAGAATATGGCAATAGTGGGTATACTTTACCTTTTCAGTTAGCACGTGAATTTCCTTTTTGCATTATGGAATGACGAGGTAGCAAAACTTGTAAATCAATATTTGATTGAAGTTCATGTGAATTTGTCATTGTATAAATTCTATTTTGCGACTCCATGTGTAATGGTACAGTGAAAAATTCAGAGATGAATGGAATTTTAGAGTTTTTGGGTCATCCTGATTTTCTGGTTTCACTCTCACGATGAAGTTGTTGATGAATATTTCTACAATTTTATCACGTTCTGATTTTAATTGGTTGGGTAAGTAGGAATCTGTCCAGAATTCGTTTGTCTAGTTGGTTTGCCAGGCTGAAAAACTTGGGAGACCCAAGTGTATATTTGAGCATGCAGACTTTTGATATCTTCTTTAATGTAATTTTGGGGCAAGTTCCTGCCCCCAGGTGCCAGTTCTCATTTAAGATAAGGAAAAGAAAAAATGAAAAGATTGCCGGTGGAGGGATGAATGCGTGGATCAAGGGCAAATTGGCTTTTCATTCTGTGTTTAAGAGACTTCTCAGCTATCTTACATTCGTAAACAAGTATGGCTATTGTCAGATGATGACTACTGACTATGAAGCAAATATCTTGTATGCAAACCCAATTTATTAGCTTTTTCTAGAATCAAATTTCTTGTATGCAAATCTGATTCATTATCTTTATCTCTCAGCATATGTTGAAGTAGAGTATAAAAATTCAGTTGCAGGTTTTTCAAGACTCATTGCACATGAGTGTCAGAGTGTATATATAACCTGTCATAGCTTTTGAGCATTTTGGGCAATTTAGACAAAATTTGTACCGAGGATGATTCCCATAACTTTACATTGAAACTCGTTGATTATGCTAGAATCTTTCTTGTAGCTTAATATTTTAGCATTCACTTGCATAATTACAGCTAGAGATATTTCCCAGCAGGGTCAATTTCTATTCGTTAATGCTGGTTGAACATTCTATATAAGGTATCAGTATCGTATCAAATTAGCTGAAATGCCTAACACAGATGAAGACCTAGGTGTGTTTACTGCTTCTTAATAATGTACAGAAGAAAGAATATGCATTTGTATAAGTTCTCAGTATATAATTTCCTTTGACGAGTTTTAAGACAGTTCGTTTTTGCAGTTGGAACGTTATCCAGGTACTATTTTGCTAATTATTCAAACAGGAGTATCTTAAATAAAGTTTTAAATTGAAGGCATGAGCAGTTTGATTGTGATTCTGCAATTTGTACAACTTAGAATCAGTCATATACTGGGTGTAATTTGTAAATTTGTAAAGTTTATGTGATTTTTTAAGTCGATAATTTTGAGGCGGTGGTGGAGTACACAATTTAAGTAGTCGTACGTCACGAACTTGGATTCTTCTTGTGCATTCTTGGGTGTAAGCTTCACTTACAACTGCGAGTCTTTGATTGTGTTAACAGGTTCAGAATGATCAATCAATCCCTTCATTTTCGTCCAAATTCTACGTTATTGGGAGAGCTGTATCTTCAATAATTATCATTGTGAACTATTGTTTTAAATATTTAGCGCTACTATGAAGAGAAAAATGTGAAAGTTTGGTATCGTGGAAGGAAATCTTGCTTTTATTTTTATTTAACAAATCCAAACGGCACATATAGGGAACCAACTTAGCACTTTAAAGGTAAAGGGCCGGAACTGACATGAGGTTCATTAAACGGCTGCCTCATGCCCAGAGTATTTAGGGGCCATAATTTTTTATTTTTTTTAAATATGTAATAAAACATTGACGTGACACTTGAGTTCAAATCTCACAAATGTAATTTAGTGGTTGAGGTTCCTATTCAGAACGATTACAGATGGAAACCACCAGTTTGATCTAGGCATGAAGAAATGAATAGACCACTTTTTTCTTAACACCACCTATAATCTTTTAGTTTCCAAATCTTTCCAAGTTTCTGTGTAAACAAAACTTAAATTTTTTTAAAATAAAATGTTGATTTTTTCCCCTGATAGCTCTATTATTATCTTCAAATGTCGGTCTTTGATCTGTTCATGTGCCGCGACCTAGCACCATCGACAGCGTAGTGCTCCCAACCATCACATAATAGTGATCAATAGTGAAATTGTTATAAACTTTAGTGATTAATGGATCAGAAATAAAAACTTTACTGACCAACTTAAAATTTCGCACAAATCTCAGCGACGGCCATTGAAATTAACTTATGAAAATACATTTTCATGTAAAATGTAGGATTTTAGAGAGACTAGCATTAGATAATTGATCTTGGATTATATAAAAGTGTTAGATCTTGTAGTATGTGATGTCACATTGCATGACCCAGTGTCCTCAAAACTGGCTAACTGATTTCTTTTTTGTTATCGCTCATGACTCATTTCAAGACTTATTATGATCAAAACGGATATTACTTGAATTTGTTCTCTCACATAACAATTAGAACTACCAGAGCTCTACTCCGTGAGTGTGCATTGGGTAAACCTCACTTCATGTGCAGTAGTTCGCAAATCACACATGAGAGATAAACCGCACTAGGCAAGCCCGGTACGATGGATTTGATCGAAAAAGTGTTGACAGGGGAAAAAAATAGGCCTTCATTTACGATTTAAATAGTTGGTTGGTCTCTAACTTTTAAAAAGAAGCGAAGTTAGTCTTCATCAACATTTCATCATAGTTATTTAATCTGTCTTCAATGACTGAAAATTGTCAAAATATCTATCTAAACATCACATGCTGGATGGTTCTCTCATGTCCAATTTTATGAAATTAGGTTTCATGCACCTAGAAAATTTGAAGTGAGGAAAGTTTCATAATGGTCCGGTGCGAAAATCTAGACAGTCTTGTTCATTAGGGGACTAATTGTGAAAAAAAAAAAATTGAAAGTACGAGTTCGTTTTTAAAACTTGAGGATAAACTTGTAATCAATTTTCCCTCAATATCGTCAAGATGAACTAATTTTAGGTGTTGCCTGTTGGGAATATTTTCACTAAGAGAGAAAATAAAGAAGAAATCAACAATTATGACCAACAATAAAATGAATAAAATCATGATGAAACTTTAAATTTAACAATGGAAATAACTAAAAGAAGACGATAAACTTATCTTATATTTACGCATATTGTAGTGTCTCCATTTGTAAACTTTGATCTTCCACACAAAGACTTGAAAATAACCAATGCAAGTAATCAAGAACTTTAATGACATGAAAGGCTCAAACACAATAAACGTTGTTCTCAAACAATATTTGCCCTTTTTCGATACAATTTTGGTGCTTAAAGGTCTTTCGACAAATGGTTTGGAGGATTAATCAAGCATTGTTATAGAAATACCAAAGCACTAAGTATTTCTACCTAAACTTGAGAACACAAAGAGGGAAATATGAATATGGAAGAAGAAAGAAGTTGTTTCTTTTCATTTTGGAATGAATCTTATATGTGTTATGTTTTTTCAACACCTTCACAAGAAATAGGATCATCTATATATAGTCCTCAGAAAATGTGTACGAAATGGTACCAAAATATTTTCAAAAGGCACCAAATTCAAAACCACAACGGATAAAAACGGCTAAAAAAAACGGTCGAAAATTTGTACCATGCGGCCACATGGTTCACTTATGCAGCCATGGATCCATTTCTCATTCCAAATCTCATTTTTTTTGTTTTGAACAACAATATCAACAATCACCAACTTGTTCAAAATTCAATAAAATCTCATATTCAAAAATATACAATACTTATGCATAAGAATTAGATATCTTTCGATTTGAATCTAACAATAGTGTAATTCAAACAAAGTAAAGTCGGAATCAAATGTAGCATGAAGTTTTGAACCATTTGTTCCACATGACAATACCGGTTAGAACACACACACGAGTATCACGTGTTCTCAAGTTTCTCAAACTTGCTTTGATCTATTATAGCTTTGCGCTCATCCTTTCCAACAAACTTTTAAGAGAGAAACTCATACTCTCTTAGGGATGGCAAAAAAGCTCGGTGGCTTGGACGGCTCGGGCTCGGGCCATGAAAAGCTCGAGTCGGCCCCAATGC
>CAIGRF010021614.1:0-10317 GCA_903798235.1 Fraxinus ornus
GTTGGTGAAATCATTTCCTAGGCTTTCTCATTTTGATAATTTATATTCTCCAATTTTGTCATAACATTTTACCTTTGATTAGTTTAAAACAATCAATCAACCATTCATCTTCTAGATAAAATAGAAGTTATACAATTATAGTACTTGATCGAAATTAAATTACAATCCATGTGGGTTCGACATCCTAAGTTTCATACTATATTACAAAACTTGACATCGTACACTTGCGGTATAATTCACGTTATAGAAAATGTGTGACAGTCACTCTCTGTTTACATATCTCTTAGATTGGGAGAAGTAAAACCAACATCAATATCATTGCTACTGGCTAACGAGTCCATTAAAAGACCAAAGGAAATCATTAAACATGTGTTAGTCAAGGTTGATAAATTTTTCTTCCATGCAGATTTCATTATCTTGGATATGGAAGAGGATTCAAATATTCCTCTAATCTTGGGAAGACCTTTATTGGCTACTGGAAGAACACTTATTTATGTATATGATGGAAAGATTTTTCGAGTGGACAATGATCATGTTATATTCTGATGAAACACCAATTGAATTCAGATACTTGTTACCAAATAGATGATCTTGAAGAGCTAGTAGCTGATACATTTGATGTAAAACATTTAGCAATCCTATGTGAAGTAGATATTGCACAATCATAATCAGAGAATGCAGAGAAAAAAAAGAACATGCTATACAGTTGGCTAAGCAACCCATGGGAAGGAGACATGGGCAATATGAGTCTCTTGGTGTCAATCCATCACCACCGGTACCCTCAGTAGAGAAGGCCCCAATTCTTGAGTTAAAGCATTTACTATCATTTCTACGCTATGCTTATTTTGAAGAATCTATTTCACTTCCAGTAATCATCGCTAATGATATGATGGATGAGGATGAGAGAAAGTTATTGGAGGTATTAAAGAGGCACAAAATTGAGATTGGATGGACGATAGTTGATATTAGAAGAATCAGTCCTTGTATTTGCATGCACAAATCTTAATGGAGGACAAGTCAAAGCCATCAGTGGAATGTCCGTGCAGATTAAATCCAACTTTGAAGGAAGCAATGAGAAAAGAAGTGCTAAAATTTCTAGATGTAAGGATTATATATCCTATCTTAGATAGTTCTTAGGTGAGCCCAGTACAGGTAGTGCATAAGAAGTGTAGAATTATAGTGAAGAAGAACAAAAACAATGAGTTGATTCCAACACGGTTAGTGACTGGGTGGAGAGTGCATATAGATTACAGGAAGTTGAGTAATGCTACAAGAAAAGATCATTTTACATTGCCCTTCATTGATAAAATGTTGGAAAGGTTAGCCAGTCACTCACATTATTGCTTTCTGGATGGATATTTAGGGTACAATCAAATAGCCATTGATCGAGAGGATCATGAGAAAGCAACCTTCACATGTCCATGTTAGCTAAAAATTGCAAATCGCAAGTGCATAGGTCGCGTTCAAGTAAAGTTGACTTTTTGAGTCCGAATTATCGATCCCTCGAGTAATGTTTACTTTAAATTACAAAACTGTAATCAATTTAATTTTAACAATAAAACAAACACATAATAAGAATTGGATTTTTAAGATAAGTTAAATGAACTAAAAATCTACAAAATAAAAGAACATAAAATTAACTTGAAACTTTTGAAGGAAAACATGGTTGGGATTCATGGTTTTCCTTAACTGTCGCCTAATTAATTTCTCAACAAGACAATTAACAAATTTCTTATTACGATGTTAGACCAGATTTTGCAATTTTAATTAATTACCTCTCTGGAGCGAAATTAACCATAATTGATTGGTTTAACATACTGTATCTCTATTTTGATTCAAACCAAACGGTTATTAAATATTTGTGAAAATAGTTCAATGGGTCACTTAGGGTTAGATTTATCTCTATCCCCTACACAAATTTGAAGTTTCTGCTATTTGGTCTAAAATGCACAATCTTCTCTCAAATGATGTACAAATCACTAAACATAATCATTCAGTGGCCATATAAATGAAAATGCAATAATAACAATAATAAAAATACATGAAAATAAGTGACTTAGTATTAAAGTGCAAATATCAAAATTAACTAAAGCTAGGTCTAGCTACTACCATTAATCCCAACACAAAAAATTAGCCCATATTATATATATAATATAAAAAAGGATAAAGCACAAATGATAGAAAATAAGAAGGAAAATACAAGATTAAATATAAAAACCTTTTTGGTTGGATTCTTGAAGATGATAATGGCTTGAATCTTGAGTTTCCGAAATCTTCTCCACCTTTTCTTTGATTTATTATCCTTGTCGTGTTCTAATTTCCCCCCAAAATACCAAGAAAATGAAAGGAAAGAAAAAGAAGAGAAAAAGAAAGAAAGGAAAAAATAAAATAAAAATAAAAAACAAGAAAAAGTAAAAGAGAAAAATGAAAAAAAAGAAACAAAGGAAGAAGAACATAGCACGAGGATGTAAATTTTTAAACTTTAAAAACCAGGAGAAATTTGCAGCCAGTCCCCAAGCTTTGGAAATAAATTAGAAATGTCTCCTAGGTTTTAAAAGTGGCACCTAGGCGCTATGAGGTGGTGCTTAGGCGCCACTTCTCTGCCAAAAACAAGACATGGTTTCATTTTGCAGCTAAGTTCCCTAAATAATTGCACATCGATCCTTCAATTTTGATCTTGTACAATGTGGTCCTCAAATTTTGACATTCATATCAATTATGCCCTCCAAAATTGTAACAGCGGGTCCTTAAACTTTCTGACTTGTTGAATTTGGTCTCCAAATTCACAATTTTTCCATGGATATTTTTTTACCTACAAAAGCAATAATTACATAATTGTGAGTAGAAACTCGCTCCATTATTCAATATTTAAGCTTATTTAGGTAATAAGTGTACACAGACACACTTATCAATCCATACGGTATTTTTGCATTTAGGATCGCCTTTTGGTCTATGCAACACACCTCTAACTTTTTAACAATGCATGATGGCCATATTCTCTAGCATGGTGGAAAAGTGCATCGAGGTATTCATTGATGACTTTTCGATATTTGGAGATTCTTTTAATGACTGCTTGGAACATTTATCTCCAGTGTTACAAAGATATGAAGAAAGGAATCTGGTGCTTTGGAGAAGTGTCATTTTATGGTGAATGAAGGAAGAGTGTTGGGACATAGGATTTTCTTCACATGATATTGAGGTTGACAAAGCCAAGATACAGGTGGCTGAAAAATTACGGCCACCTACTTCAGTTATAGGAATCAGAAGATTTTTAGGAAATGCAGGGTTTTACAGAAGATTCATTTTCAAAAATCACAAAATCTCTATGCAGCCTACTGGAGAAGGATTTGCCATTTAACTTTTCAAATGAATGTTTAAATGCCTTTATCACTTTGAAAGAAAAGTTAACCTCTACACATGTTATAGTGGCACCAGATTGGGAATTATCTTTCGAGTTCATGTGTGATGCTAGCGATTATGCAGTGGGAGCAGTGTTTGGACAACGAAGGGGAAATATATTGCATGTCATTTATTATGCTAGCAAAATCTTGACAGATCTTAGATCAATTATGCAACAACTAAAAAGGAGATGCAAGCAATAGTATTTGCCTTTGAAAAAATTCGCTTGTATCTGATTGGTTCAAAGGTGATAGTCTATACAGACTATGCAGCCTTGAAATATTTGATCGGGAAGAAGGATACCAAACCTCATTTGATTCGATGTGTTTTGTTACTACAAGAGTTTGACATTAGAATTCGCGATAAAAATGGAACTGAAAATCAGGTAGCAGATCACTTATCGAGAATAGAACAGTCGTGGAGTCAAATGAGGTAGACATCAATGAAATATTTCTAGATGAGCAATTGTTGCAGGTGGATATAACACAATGGTATGCAGACATTGCCAACTACTTAGCTAGTAGCTATGTGGATCCAGACCTTACTTATCAGCAAAAGAAAAAGCTTCTACATGAAGCTAAATTTTATTATTGGAATGATACACATATATACCGAACATGGACATATCAAATCATCAAAAGGTGCATACTAGAAGATGAGATGAAGCTAATCTTGTCACAGGTACATGCTTCACCTTATGGAGGGCACTTTAGCCCTATAAAAACAGTAACAAAGGTGCTTTATGCAGTTTCTTTTGGCCAACTTTATTTAAGGATTGTCACAGTTTTTAGAGATCATGTAATAGGTGCCAACGAGCCAAAAATATAACAGCCTTTTACCAGATGCAACTAAATAACATTCTGGAGGTTAAAATCTTTAATGTGTGGGGTATTCATTTTATGGGGCCTTTTCCATCATCCTATAATAATCAATACATTTTAGTAGCTATGGATTATGTATCAAAATGAGTAGAAGCCAAAGCCTTTCTCACTAATGATGTGAAGGTGGTGGTGAGCTTTATAAAGAAATATATCTTCAACCGATATTGAGCACCTAGAGCAATGATAAGTGATGGTGGAACTCACTTCTGCAATCGGTTATTAAAGGCAGTACTTCACAAGTATGGGGTACAATATCAAATAGCCACACCTTATCATCCTCGGACATGTAGACGTGTGGAGATTTCAAACAGATAGTTGAAAAGAATCTAGGAACTCACAGTGAGTTCATCTTGAAAAGATTGGTCGAAGAAACTAGATTATGCATTGTGGACTTATCGCACAGCTCTCAAGAACCGATTGGAATGTCACCATATTGGATG
This sequence comes from Fraxinus ornus, assembly GCA_903798235.1. Classification (NCBI taxonomy): domain Eukaryota; kingdom Viridiplantae; phylum Streptophyta; class Magnoliopsida; order Lamiales; family Oleaceae; genus Fraxinus; species Fraxinus ornus. The sequence continues at coordinate 4,721 of CAIGRF010021614.1, forward strand.
GTGGTTGGGAAAGCGTGCCACTTATCAGTGAAGTTTGAGCATAAAGCATACTGAGCACTGAAGTAGTTAGGGAAACAAGAATATTACAGCTTCATGAATTGGAAGAATTCAGAAGATAAGCTTATGAAAATGGATCTATCTACAAAGAAAGGACAAAGCAATGTCATGACAAAAATATTCAACAACGAATTTTCAGAGTGAGTGTTGTACAGTTTTAGATTGAAGCTCTTCCCAGGAAAACTGAAATTAAGATGGTCCAACCCTTTCAAGGTATCTCAAGTGTTTCCTTATGATACAGTTGAATTACATCATCCAACAAAAATAAATTTTAAGGTGAATGGACGACGCATCAAACACTATGTAGAGAATTTTCCCACCACTATAGAAAGCTTGGACATCACTTTTCTAGAATAATAATGACAGAAAGTCAAGCTAATGACTTTAGAAAAGTGCTTTGTAGGAGGCAACCCAAGCTCTATCCTTTTTTATTTTTTATTATTATTACACATTTTTTTATTTTAGATTGTTTATTTTATAGTTAGTAACAATCTCATAGTATTTTATAGGACAAATTTCACATTTGGGCAAGAAATTATGCATATATAGGCGATTTTAAAGTAGATTTGGAAGTTTAAGGGCAGCGTATGGTTGAAAAAATGATCAGGAGAACACTACTTCAAGTTTAGGGTATGCATAAATTGCATAAAGGAGAAAGAAATGTGAAAATTGTCGAAGGAACTCTAAAGACAAATAAAAAAAATTAACATCCCTTACCCGAGATAACCCAGACGCTGCAACGCCGTGAAAAGAAAAACCTCACATTAGAACTGTGGCGCTATTGCGCCACAACCCAGGCGTCGTGGCACCGCGCTACCACCCTATCTCGGCCCCCTCTTTTTTATTTTCTAATTCCCACACAATTAAACTCCTTATCCCCAAAACTCTCTCAAACCCTGTTTTCCTTATTTCTTTCTTCTGTTCTACTTACACATCTACTACACAAATAATAATTCCATTATCCCAGCCCCTTGATTTCTTGTATCTCACACCTCAACATCAATTTTCTTCACTCTTTCCTTCAAACATACGAAGTTCACACAAAATTCAAATTATACTTACACATTACAAATTGTTCCAAGCTCCAAGATTCACTTTCACTACCTTCAACCTAGTGGACTTTCTACACAAAGAATGGTAATCATCTTCACCTTCTTGGGAAATTTGTGCTAGATTGTGTTATATTGCACTTAGTGGTTTGCTTTGGTAGAAGTAAGATAAGTTATTTTGAGTTGTTGGTAGATTGTGGTGGTTTGGCATTTTGTGTTGTCGAATTTATGATTGGGGCAAGGTTTAGAAGAAGTTTGGGAGAATTTTAGGTCTAAATTGTGAAGGGACTACAAGGTGTTGAAATTCCTAAGAGAACTTCAATTCCTTTGGAGGCATATTTGATAACTTTAAGTACTTGCATTGATATTGTGGACTTTACAACATTATTTTGGGGTTGAGTAGAGAGTAGTGAATTGCATTGTGGTTGATATTGCGATATTGAGGAGTTCGTCATATGGATTGCAATTTGTAGTGGTTTATTGAGAAAAAAAAAATTTGGGGTTTGCTTGGGGTGGTTGAAATTGTTGCTTTTTGGAGTTCACCATGCCACTTAAAAAGAAATCAAAATCCTCGGCCTCTTCTTCCAGCTCTGTTGACAGGAGTAAATTTGTGAGTGTCAAAGTAGAGAAGAGATATCACGACATGCTAATCCACAAGAGTTATATTCCAGAACGGGGATTTGATAATCTTAAGCTTTCTATGAGGGAGCATATTGAGAGTCAACATTAGGAGTTCTTTACAATCTAACCACAACTAGGATTGATACCAATGGTTCGGGAATTTTATGCTAATGCTAAGGATCACAGAGATTTGAAAGTATATGTATGAGATAAGTGGATCCTTTTTGACAGAACCTCAATCAATGGGTTCTAAAGATGGCAATATTGATGATGATGACTTCTCCAAACTACGTGAAGATGGGGCAATAGACCCATACGAAATAATTAGAGAGTTGGCAAATCCGAACACCACATGGAAATGATCAAGCATAGATATCACTATTTTTTTGTCACATGGATGTATCATGAATATAAAGAATGGCATTATTTCATATGTGCTAAACTGTTGCCTAGCAACAATTTTAGCGAAGTGACAAAAGAACATGCTTTATTGAACTTTTCCATTTGTAGGGGCCTTAGTATTGATGTGGGCACAATTATTCAGACCAATTCCTTGCACATTCTCAAAGGTTCTACAACTGCCGATTTGAATTAGCCTTCTTTGATATATGTTTTATGTAGAGAAGAGGAAATTGTGACACTCCTAGAAGATGAGATAGTTCATCCTAAACTAGTGATAGCTAAGAAGATAATTTGGTAGTTCATTAACAAACAACTATACACAAGCGTCCCACCACATGAAGCAAAGGTACAACCATCCCGCTACTGTCGACCTCCACCTATTAGTGAGCCAAATGAGAACATTATAAAGCAAATGAGGCCATGCAGTTGCAGCTCACACAGAGACCGGATGAGTTAGAATTGGGGCATAAATAGAGTCATGATGGGATCCAACATTAACTTAATCAATTGCAGAAATCAATGAATGATCAGTATCAGCAATTGCAGAACTCAATGCATATATAATATCAATATTATCGGAATGAGTTTTTCAGAGTGTTGGCCTTTGCATATTCCCATATGACTTTTCCGTAGTAGCCGACGTTCCCATATCATCCAGCTACCCAGTACTACCTCAGTTGAGCGATGGCGATGACACCAACTAATGTATTCAAGGAAGTCTTAACCACTCTCCTTTATATTTATTTTCACATTAGGGACAACATATATTTTAGCTTTGGAAAGTAAAACATCAATTGCTAATTGCTATTGTCGTTTGTTTAGTGTTTATGTGCTCGTGTGATATGATTTTATTTCGTGTGCTTTTTATGTTAAAACAAATTCCTTTTTATGCATGCTTGTGTGAGTTAGATAGCATTGTCGGTTAGGATGAATATATTTGAGAGCATGTATTAGTGTATGGATTGTGAATGAATTATGTGCTTTAGTGGAATTTTCTACTTATCCAAGTGAAAAAAGACAATATTCGTACACGATAATTGAGTTCAGCGTCATATATGAACAGAAAAAATCATATCTATAGACTAAATAGATGACGTAGAAGCCTAATCCCATAACACATGATTTATATTCACAGCATCCTTTAACTGTAAATATAATAATTTGGAGTGTTTGAGTCGGCAAAAAGACATTATTTAAGACTGTGGTGATTTCGTACATGTTATAAAAAGGATTGTGTGGAGTGTCTTTAACTTTCTAGTATGAACTAGGTGATGATTGAATGCTAGGGATCTAGCCCCAGTAAATTTTGCTTATCTTTGATAGGAAATAAGCATAGCACTTATTGAGCTTATGCCTCACGCTGGTACTTTTCTTATTCGAGTTAGTAAGTCTTAAGGGTATCTTAAAACCTAGTACCCTTTGGTGTTCAAAAGTCAGGGAGTTACCAAATAAAAGCTCACTACATGAGTCAGAAGAGAAAAAAGGGTGAGGTCAATTTTGAACAAAAAATAAAGCATCAAGAAGAGAAAAACAAAATGCAAGTGTGCAAGTAAGAACTGATTATTAGGATAGTAGATAACTAGTGGGTTTGAATCACGTGGTATAAACTTAGAGCTTGTTTGGTAAGGATTTTTTGGAGGAAGAATTAATTTTGAATAGTGATATGATAGGAAATGTGTGGTTGAAAAAGAAGAAAAAAAGTATTGATGTGATGTAAAATATTATTTTATTGAAGAATGTGTAGTTGAAAAATGAGAATTGATTTACTGTAAAATTGTAAAATTNTCCGTAACAAACAGATCCTTAATTGTTGAAAAATGGCAAGCTATCTGACTAAGTTTTGTTTGTGTGATTCTTAGTTATTTTCTTTTTCTTTGTGTTTGCTCGAGTACTAGCAAATTATTAAATTAAGGAGTATTTGACGAGTGTCACTCACGAGTTATATACCATTTTAAATTGATTCTTGACTAGATCTTATAAGTATTGAACGTTTTTAATGTATTTATTAGTGTCTTTTATAGATATGGTGAGGCAGAGTTAATAATGGTAAAAGTAGAGAAAACAAATGACTTGAAATCAAAAAAAAAAAAAGGGAAAAGAGGTACAAAAGAGTAAAAGAGTCAATTTCCTACATCAAACGAAGAGAAAATGAGAACAAGGCCAGAGAAGGTGGCGCCGGGGCGTCACCATTGTGGCGCCTAGGCGACACAAAGCAGCCCCCACAGAGACAGAATTGTGGCACCTCGATGTTGCTGAAGAAGCAGCAAAACAGAAGCACGACTGAAGAAAAAGTTATGCACAGTTGTTTTAGGGCGTATTTTTGGTCCGTTTTGAAATCCATGAAACTCTAAATTAGGGGAAAATGTGAGGAGAAGTATAAGTACAAGTTTTTTGTACTTTTGAAGGGTTCCACACATTGAGAGACATTGAACACAATTTGGAGAATTAGAGAGCAAAATCAAATGAGAAAAACAAGAAATCAAGATATGGGAATCAAGATTTGGAACAAAAAGAGAAACTTGGTGTAAGATTCATCATCTTTTCTACATCTCAATTCAAAACCCCGGTGATGTACTTAATGTAAACCTTTTGCTTTTCTTCCATTATTATAAGTAGCTAAGTTTTGTATTATGATAAAAAATGTAATCGAACTGAGATCCTTTATTTCTTTTATTCAAGATTCAAGTGTTTTTATCATACATGTGTTGATTTTATTTATATATTTAATGATTTGAATTATTTGATCACGAATTTAATGATTTTGTGAATCTTTTACGAATCGAGAGATGAGTTTTAGATTTAGACCACAAAGTAAAATTCGGTAATTTAGTATAACGTGTAGAAATATATATACTAGCTATTGAGGTCAATAGATGAATTATTAGAATAATATTTCGTTTAACTAAGATTGATTCACATAGAGATATATGATTGAATTAGTTAAATAGGCTCTATGAGAACTTGAAAATGGTTAATTGAATACAATAGAAGAATTCGATCGAATATTACATTAGGTTATGAATCTTGAATTAAGACTTAAATGTGATAAATAGATAAAATTGTTAAACTCTAATATCTATTCCATATGTGAATTCTAAATTGATATTTGTTTACATCCCACTATTTTCAAGACATTAGATAAAAAAAATACACCACGATGATCTTGTAGTATGATCGCTACAAAAAGAAGCTATACATGGAGAAAAAGAAATTGTATATAAATCTTGGGAATTGGTAGCTTGGTAGCATTCTTGATGCTAGTAATGTTTGACCAATGCCGATCCTAAGATTTTGTGGGCCTCTGGCCACTTTAAATATGGGACCTCTAAAAACATTTAAAATATATCTCTTCTATATATAAAGTGGCTATCTAACGGAATTTCTTGTTTATCTAACGGAATGTCTTGTTTTAACGGAAAATCTAACGGAACTTGTTATTTTTAACGGAAAATCTCTTTTCTCCATTAG
>CAIGRF010021622.1:9722-23292 GCA_903798235.1 Fraxinus ornus
AAGCAACTTACTATATAATTGGTGATCAAGCAATCAAATAGTTCAATGAGAATGCATAATCAATCAAGAAAAATCAAAAAATACTAGACTAATTGTCTTGAATTAAAATAAATAAATAATACGGTTCATCATTTATCCAATACTATGTAAAACTTAGCCTAACATTCTTATAATTAAATTACACAAGAATAATCGAAAAAATATCACCCGAAAATAAGAAAGATGGAAGAAGTATGAAAAATCTACGTTCTTGACTCAAATCTTGAAACCGAGCTATAAATCTTCAAAATCCTTGTATGATTCGTCTCGAATTGATATATAGACTTGTTCTTCTCCTCCAAAATATGTAGAATATGATGAAATTTAGGTCGAATGGAGGTCTCCACACGTTCTGATCGAGTTTGGTATTTAAATGATGCCAAAAAGATTGCATTGAATTGTTACCAAAACAAAAGAAGGAAAGTGAGATTTTTTCCCATTTAACCTTGAGGCGTGCACAGGGAGCGTGGCTTAGGGGAGTAAGGGCGTGCGCCTCGCTTAATTTTCGACAGTTGAATAGTTCTCGGTATTTTGTCATTACTTTCTCTTGCAATATCTGATTGAGGTGATTTAAAGTAAATTGGAAATATAACTCAAATATCTACAAATCTTCTAGAAATAAAATATTTTCAATTCGAACATTTACTATGCTAAAAATGGATCTCAAACTGAGACTGAAAATTCGAACCATAGATTTTTCGATTGGAAGTTGATATGTGATAGTATTTGAACTATATTTCATCCGTTTGACTTCTTTTCTCATCCAATTGATGCCTAACACTATCAAATATTCATTGTGAGGTTCGGCGTAACTTTTGAGTATTTGCATTTCAGTCCCCGAACTTTTTATTCAATACAATTGAACCTTTTTTCCGCTATCTTTGCATTCTTCTCTCCAATTCTTCATCAAACATTGAGTTTTACCTACAAAATGAAATATAACACAAATTATGTAGTATTTTATCTAAAGAAAAGTAAAATATTATCTTTTAGGACCTCGAATAAGTATAGAAACTACACTTATTACAAGGCTAATATTATTGAGGAAAATTCTGTTGGTAAGAATTTTGATAGGAATTTTACAAATGCTTAGAACTTTAAGGACAGGAACAAGGTAAAGAAATTAGTAGGAGAGAACAATCGATCTAAATTTCAATTCAAAAATAAAATTGTTAGTGATTATTTTATTTGTGATAAACCACTTTGCAAAGGATTGCGGACATAGAAAAGTAAAAACTCTAAAGAATCGGACACATATGGTGAAGGATGAGAACATTTTGTGATTGTGAAAGAAGTTAATTTGATAAGTATCATGACAGATTGGTGGGTAGGTTTTGGAGCTACCAAGCATATTTGTTGTACAAGAGCCAAGATGTACATTTTTTTCATTCACTTCTGCTAGTGATGGAAAATGTCCGTTCATAAGCAATGCTTCTTCCTCATAATTGAAGGAAAATGAACTGTAACACTTATATTTACTTCATTAAATGTTCTTAATTTCAAGAATATTCTTTATGTACATAATATTAGGGAAAATCAACATGACAGATTGGTGGTTAGATTAAGGCTGATAAAGAAGTTGCACTATACATAGTTAGCTTGAGTTGGGTGGTATGCAATCATACCTTTATACGTGCAAAGTCAAAGTTTGGAGAGGATATCTAAAACATGGTGCAAAGTCAACCTACGTAAACTAAGCAAGGCCTCCAAAGCTTTGTTAAAGTGTTGTGATAATTTATTGTCCAAAGTCGAGCCAAGGACTATAAATTAAGCTCTTAATTGGAGGCAACCCATTTTTCTATCCTTTGTCACTTTTAATTAATCATTGCATTGCATGTAGAAAGCTAGGATTGAATTTAGTACTTAAGCACATTTAATTATTTTTAGCTTAAGTTTTCAGCATTTTATATTATATTCGCATTCCTAGCATCACAATTATGCGATTTTTTAAAATTCGAGGCTGGAACATAGCCTTGTTGGTTTGCGATTGCAACTTCATACTAAACCCTGACAACCATGTGATCACAAGCGTCAAGGACGTGTGATCACATGGCTTCTCTCACTCATTTACATTCAAAACTCCAAGAAACTCAAATTTCCTCTCATAACACAGTTACATATAATCGATAAAAGATTAACCTTAGCTTTTGTATAATTATATTTGCCTCTTCCATTTTATGAGTCTCTTCCTGTTTCATATGGCATCAACACTTCCTTTGACAGCATACACTAATTAGGAACTTAATTTGAAACTCATATACACTAATAATCCAAGGATGACAAGTGCTTTTCTTTGCATGGATCCTATTTTATGGGAACTTGATGAGTTAATCCACCTACACGTTTTACTTTTAATACTATATCAGAAGTTACTCCACGTATTGCTTGATATAAAGCAGATAGTGTATTTGTTTTAATTTTCCTTCCTTTTTTCAAGTAAGACGACAACATTATGTAGAAAGAGTAAATGATAGTGATATGATCTGGGGCAGGCAATCACTTGGTCGGGTCGCACGAGCCAAGGGTTCAACCAATAGAGTTCAGATGGGTAAAGCTGACAAAACAATGTTCAAGTTTCATGAAGGGCTCGGGAGCTGAAACGAGTTGGATTCAAGGTTTGGAAGATATTTGGAAAGAAAACGAGTGGCGTGAATTAAAATGAGCATAACTTTCAGCTCGGTTGTTGGATTTTCTCCCATGAGTACATTCCGGAATCATCACGAAATTCCACACAAGGCTACGTGGTGCATGGTATTTTTGGATTTGCAGTCACACAGAAACATGTCGAGAACAAGTTGACGAGATTTTTCTATTTTCGCGAGATTTCCTTGTTAGTCTAGGATTCTGTTTTGTTTCCAACTTTAACAATATTCTATGACCTAATTATGTTTTATTAAGGTTTCTAACATTAGTATAAATATGAGATTTATTTCATTGTAAAATCAAGACTTTTATTATTTTGGGAGATTAAATACAATTTGTGAGTTTTTTCCTCCATATTCTTGGTGGCTTAGACTTATAATCTTGAATTTATCAAAAGGTTTTCACAGTCCTTTTGTGGCATTCCCACTTTACGGTTCTTGTTCTGGGTAATCATCAGGTCGGATTTTTCACGCGAAATCTCGGTTCTTGGTACGGGTCGAACAACGAGTCGGGTTGATCTTTGCGCGAAGTGATTTCTAACTTTCTTGGGTTGGTTCCATCTTGTTTGTGGATCAATTCTTGGCTGGGTTCACATCAGATAGAAAAGAAGATAAAATATTAAATATTAATGGAGAGCATCATCATACAAGGTGAGTATTGCTTGCTTTCTTTAGGCTTATTTTATATTCACATTGAGGACAATGTGTATTTTAACTTTGAAGGGTGTAACTTTGTTATCATGCTATATTTGCTCGTGTGATTTATTGAAACTATTGAAAAAATTAGGAAAAAATTTAAAAATTCTCTTGTTATATGTGTACTTGTGTGAGTTGGATAGCTTTATCAATTAATGATGAAATTAGTTAAAATTGTTTATGATTAATGAATGAATTGTGATCAGGTGATGCCACTTTAGCTAATTTGATATCCAAGTGAGATTTTAATATTTTGGGTACAGTAGTCATTATGATCAACAATTATTTTGGATTGATTACATTGATAGAATATGTTGAATGAACTTAGATTTATAAAAACAAGATTATAAAAATAAAATACAACTACTTAACCAATTGAAATGATAGTTTGTAGTGGTTAATTCGATGTTAGGAGCTATTTAGTTATGTGTTGATTTAGTGCTCTTTGAATATTTGTGTGGTGTATTTTTGGTTATAGGTAGAGCCTATGTATTAACCATAAACCACGAGCTTGGTCTGAACTACCCTTATCAATAAAAAAATATTGCACTAGTCATGCAAGAAAGATGTAAAAGTGTAGGAAGAAGCAGTTTGCATCAATAATTAATAATTATAACATTGATCGTCAATTCCAAATAAGTGTTGTCAACTTCTTGAATTAGTTTTAAAATCAAAAAAAATATAGGGAGTCGAAATTCTAGTAATTTTCATTACATGAGTTTCATAAATACTTCTTAGTTAGTTTTAGAATTTAACATGCTATTATAAAAGTCATCCAATTTCGCTATTTTGTTAAAGTATTAGTCGAAACTAAATTAAGTGCTTAGACCTCGTGAAAATGATATTTTGCCAATACTTTTTTATTATTTGACTACGATTACACATATTTGTGGAATTTTAGCACAACAATAATTTGCACAGGACTACCGTGAATTAATAGACAAAGGAAATTCAAATATTTTGTTGTTGTTTCGAACATTACTTTTCGACGACAAACATTCACATTGATTGTTTTGTGTTGGACATCTCAAATGTCTATGTTACTTAACTGTCTTTTAGAAGATTTCTTCTATTACAAAAAATTAAATGGTGACTATTCAAATTACATTATACGTTACTGTTTTTTGGACAATTATACAATATCATCATGTGCGTGGTCATTTAATGACTAAATAGACGATTTTCCATCAAATGGGAATGCTGCACACATTTAGATTTTGAAGATACAATTGTCACACTTAAAAAAAAGAAAAAGTTGGAGATCTATGAAGGAATCTATCGGACCACTTCAGATATTACAAGCTTCAGATTGATTATTACTTCAAAAAAAAAAAAAAAATTAGGGAACTTGTTCAATAGAGATTTGTGTTGGAAAATTCTAACATATTTGGGGCCACACGTAATATATTAAAATGTGTTGTGTTATTATTTAAAGAATATTAGTCAATTAAAGTGATCAAATAAAGATGAATTTTGACTAATGAGCATTAGGTTTTATGGAATTAAAGTATAGAGACCGTAAGATTTTAGATTGATGAGGAACCGATTTGAAACAAATAAAAAATAATGATCATTCATTATCTTATGGTTATATGAGGGCATGGTCCCCAATTGTTGGTGTGTTCTTGATATTCTCTACATCCCCATCAATAGAAAGCAAAAATTGGAGTGAAGACCACCAATCAATTGGAAGATCTTAACCCATCCAGGCAAAGAATCAGATTACTATGAATATATGTATGTTTTATGTTTTGTTATTTTCTCGGATTTTAACATGGAGATGAATCTAGGGTTTATTATATGAGAAAATGAATTGATTAAAGTATATATGGATCTATAATCCCTTTTTCATTTTCTATCAATCTGTCGACGTTCCCACATGACAAGACATGACCCATAGTTTGAACAGCAAGAGAAGAATAACCGTATCATCGGAAATGCCAATATATTGGATTTTCTACTATACATATGGATTTTCCTCTCAAGCCTATGAGACGTTGTTAGAATTTAAAACTTACACTTTATGAATCTTTTGTCTTTATTGCCAAGATATACATGTCAAATCAACAAAATAATTAAAAGTGCAGAACATACCTTGATCCATTATATTGAATATCGAAGGTGTAACTACAATCTCTTGATTTGACTTTCGGTCTTTAATCTTGTTTCCTTGATTGATTGTTCTTGATTCTAGATTGCGAGCTCTTGATCTTCTTCTTCAATATGCTTTTTCTTGTTATTTTTGTATTGATGGGATGGTACAAAGAAAGAGAAATTACATACGAATTGGGGCCCATAAACTTATATATATTTTTATATGTATTTCAGTCCACCATGAAATACAACCCAAAGGAATCCGATCTCTACACATATTTAGGTCATACCATAATTAGATTCCAAAAATTCAATAACTTTAATTCTTTATTAGATAACTTTAATTTTGGTCTTAACTAGATGGCTTTTAATACACAATTAATTACACATGGGCCACATACGTTATCTTATAAATGTGCATAAACTTATGACGTTCAAATTTTACCGTCATAACCAAAATTACCTTAGAACAATCTCGTACATTAATTATGTCATTATAGGATCAAAGCTGTCTTCGTTACATATATCATAACTAAACTCTTTAGTGATCATGTATATCAATACAATCAAATGACATATATCAAGTATGGATGTGTTGCATGGAAATTACATGTGATATGATCCAAACATATCTATTTCCAAATATTCATATCTTTTTCTTTAATGAGATCAAATCAAAAACAACTTTAATGAAAGTGACAATAATTGAATACTTTATTTCTGAAAATAATCTGAATATCTATAAACATAGAATGTGTCCATATCATACAACAACCCAATACAAATTCCCATTAAACTACCATATCATCGAAAGATGCAACACCCATATGAGCAGTAAGCTCAATAGAAACCTGACCACTCCGAACTATTTCTCTAACAACTAGGAACTTAATGTCTATAAACTTTGACATCATCGAGCTCTTGTTGGAATATAAGATTGCTAACTTATTGTCACAAAATAACTTAAGCGATCTTTCAATTTCATAAAAAATGTGCAGCCCAGGGACAAAAATTCGTTGTCATATTCTATGATCAAACTATCCAATGATCTCCAATTGGTCTAATTTTCCGTATGTAATCATGTAACACTTTGTTCTCTGTAGATACCAAATAACCTGCTTGGTTGCTTTCCAAATATTCATCCAGGGTTACTTAAATATATGTTCAACATTACAACAATGAATGCTATATTTGGACATGTGCAAATTTGGTCATAAATAAAACTCCCAATTGCTAAAGCATAGATAATTTTCTACATTTCATACTCTTCAAGGTCATTCTTAAGATATTGACTGAGAATAAACTTCTCTCCTTTAACAATAGGGGTATCGCCTGATTTACAATCCTACAACCCATCTCTTAAGTACCTTCTCGATATAACACTTTTGTGATAATCCAAAAATACCTCAAGAACGATCCCGGTGTATCTTTATCCTTAAAACAAAAGGAGTGTCACCAAAATCTTTCGTCTCAAAATTTCATGATAGAAATCTCTTGATTTGTGCAATAAGCTATATTATTCCAGGTAAGCTACTATCATCAACATACAATACTAGGTAAATATGCTTACTCCCTACAATCATTAATTGCATTCATCTCAATACTAAATGAGATAATTACCTGATGAAACTTGTGATACCCTTGATGGGAAACCTGCTTATGCCCATAGATTTATTTTTTAAATTTCAAACCATTTTCTTAGGGTCTCATGACACAGAGTTTTTTTGTTGCATCATAGAAATCATCTAATCAATATCACTATTGAGAAACGCTGTCTTGACATCCATCTGATATAGTCAATGATCAAAATGTGTTATAAGTGCTATAATAGTCTTGAAAGAGTTTTTCGTTGAAATCGGAGAGAAAATCTCTTTGAAGTCAATACATTTCCTTTGAGTAAAGTCTTTTGCAACAAGATGAGCCTTATATCTCTTCACATTACCCTTCGAATCTCTCTTGATTTTAAATATCCATTTACAATTAATGAGCTTCGCACCTTCAGGCAATGTGATGAATTCCCAAACGTCATTATCACTTATGGACTTTATCTTTTCATTCATAATATCTATCCACTTTTGATAATTATCCATTCGCATGACTTGATGATGGTTGATTGGATCTTCTTTCACCAATCCAATGCCATCCTCATTTTCTTGGAAAAAGACTATAAAGTCATTTGAAACTATCATTTTCTTTTCTTTAGTGGATCTCGTTAATGACATTTGTTCTTGATGTTGTTGAATTTATTCTTCTAGAACAATCTCTTGATTATGTATAGGGGGTTCTATAATACAATCTTGATTCGAAATTGCTTTTTGAACAAAATCTAGAGCAAGAATTTGTTCCTGGTTTTGATTATTGTCTATTGCAACATGAGGGATAGTTACATATTCCTTCTCAAAGACAAAATCCCTAATCTTTTTACCCTCCACAAACTCTATATCCTCAAAGAATCAGACATTTCCAGTTTTGAAAACCGACCTTGTAGTGGGATCATAAAATTTGTAATCCTTTGACCTCTCAGAATATCCAAAAAATAGTAATGATAGTTCTGGAGTCCAGTTTCGTTTTAGATGGCCTATAAAGCCTTGCCTTAGCTGGACAACCCTAAATGTGCAAGTGCTTCGAACTAGGCTTCTTGCTTGTTCAAAGCTCATAAGGGATTTTGACAATTGTTTTACTTGAAATTCTATTAAGAATGTAAGCTGTAGTTTTTAGTACTTTTCTCTAGAGAGATTAAGGTGAAATGATTAATCATACTCATTACCATGTCCATAAGTGTTGTGCTTAATCTCTCAACAACACTATTCATGCTAGGGGATCCTAACATGGTGTACTGTGGTATGATTCTATATTCCTCTAGCAATTTAGCAAAAGACTTTGAACGTTGTTCTCTTGATATATCATATTTGCCATAGTATTCACCACCACAGTCAAATTTGACGTGTTTTATTATTTTACTGAGTTGATTTTTAATCTCAGTCTTGTAAGCCTTGAACATGTCCACTTAGTGGGATTTCTCATGAATGATATACAAATAGCCTTAGAGAGAAATTGTCTATGAACATAACAAATGACTATTGACCATTCTAAGAAGTCGAAGAGAATTGTCCACAAATATCCGTATGAATTAATTTTAAGACGTCCGAAGTCCTATTGACACCTAATTTCCTTATATTTGTTTGTTTTCTTTAATGCAGTTAACACAAACATTAAAGTATGAAAAGTCAAGGAGATCAAGAATTTCTTCTAACACATGCTTTTCGATTATCCTTTCAGAGATGTGACTTAATCGCTTATATCATAATGAAATGGAATTCTTATTGATTAATTTACATTTAATGCAAGGTTTCATTATAGAGGCAATCGTATTAAGCAAATATAGGTTATTATAACTAGATAAAGAACCAATACCCATAATACTTGAATTAAGAAATAGACTAAAATGACTATTTTCAAATAAACAAGAATAACCAAATTTGCCCAACGTAGAAATAGAAATTAAACTCTATCCAAAATATGGTATCGCGAATATCACTTTCAAATTTAAATAATTACCTAAAAGTCCAAATAGTCTCAACTTTAACTGATTTACCATTGTCCACATAGATAAATCTTTCAGCATCAATTAATTTTCAGCTGTTAGGCAACTCTGCATAGGCACACTTATGTGAGTAGTGGTATTGAAATTTATCTACTAAATTTTTCTATGTACTGAAACTAAATTAACCTTAGAGCAAACCAAAGTGAAAAGTGTACTTTCTTTACACGCTAAGGATGGTATTTAGTATGGACCATCTTGACGTGTTTAGGATTTCCACAAAAGTAACAGCCAGATGATTAGTTCTTTTCAGATTTTTGCTGTTTCTTTTCCCCTAAATCAGATGTAGCTTCCTTATTTTCTCTTTTTTGAACTTGTATTTAGAGGTACTTGTCAAGTGATCACTTTCAATTCTCTATTGCTTTAGCCTGTGTTCANGAGCCGGCTCGGGTTTTATTTTATTTTTATGTCAAATCTACATTTTTCACTAAAAAAATTTAAAATTTGTACAGTTTATACGTACTATAAATTAAATAAAAAAACTCGGACTCGACTCGAGCTTTTTTGGGCTCGAGCCGAGCTGAGCAAAGCCCGGCAAAAAAAATGAGGCTTGGTCCGAGCCTCGGCTCGTTGTAACCGAGCCCGAGCTGGGCCCAACTCGAGCTTTTTCCGAGCCGAGCCCGAGCTGACGAGCTTTTTTGCCATCCTTAATATGAAATGAGTTCATTAAGAGTCTACTTTTCCTTTTTACAGTTGTAATTGACCTTAAATTGATTGAATTATGTTGGAATAAAAATCAAAACTAGATGCTCGAGCAAATTCTCAGATAGCTCCAACTTTAGTGCTTTTAGTTTTGAAGCAAGATGAGACATCTCTATGTTGTACTCCGTATGTTTCATTTACCCTTATACTTTAGTGAACTTAAGTTTGCCAGAAGCGTACTAGTTTTGACATTATCTCTTTTTTCACAAAACGTTTTTCGATTTCTTCAAAAATTCCTTGGTAGTAGTTACCTTATCAGACATAACGTCCCTAAATATTTATGAAATTTCACGCTTCATGATCATAAGACTTATGCGGTCTGAATAATCCCACTTATCCAAGTCCCATTTTTTCATCAATGGAACTCTTATCCGTAAGAGAAGTGTGTTGTTCAGTCATGTAGCCGAGAAGGATATAAATGTTCTCTTTCTAGTCCTTAAAATATTGTTCCACTAAGCACATGAATTGAATTAATGTTGACAGCTATTGTAGAAGTAGATGGATTAATTGGATAGAGACTTAAACCCAAACAACATGTTCACATAGGAATCCATATTAAACAATCAATAAAATTCAATTAATGGTGGGCCCATCACAAGAGTCGGACACAATATTGATATTAAGTCTTTAGACAGAAATATCAATTTGTAAGTGATACTATTGGTGTAGTAATCAAATATTGACAGTAAACTATGTCAAACAATAAATCTGTCTTTGGACTGATTTATTGTTCATATAAAAAACCTTAACAATTGTCACATTTATTATTACAGGTGTGAATGTAATTCGGCCAAACATTTACCTTTCTTTGGGTCAGCCAATATCCACATGAATTACATATATACAACCATCTTGATATTGTAAATAAATTAATTTAGAAAATAGATGTTACTTTGATAATATGTTGTTTCAATTAACTTATTTTAGAATATTAGACATCCGAAAGAAACTTTAGTACAAAAAATTGATTTTGATTATCACTTTGAGAGAATTTATTCAAAAATTCACGTTCTGGCCAGATGATACTACCTCTCGAGCGACAGAACCGCCACTTGAGCTCCAACTGGTGCTAGGTGAGCGCCAAAGCTCATGCTTTGAGGGCTCGAATGCTAGCCTAGCGGCTAGTGAACAACGAATTTGTTGTTCTGATCACTAGAGTGCCAACTTAGCACACGACAAGCTGTGACAGTGCCACAATAGTTTCAAAATTTCGAAATTTTTTCACAAAAAATCAAAATTTTGAAATTTAGGGGTAAAAATCGCATCTCAAAATTACATAATCCAAAGTACGAATTTCAACCTAAAATCCTTTCTTGATTTTCAATGCTTTCACAAGGAATTGACTCTACTACTACTTTTTAGAATTTAGAATTTAAAATTTATGAATTTTTTTTATTGCCAAGATCTCCATGTCAAATCACTAAGATAATTAAAAGAATGGAATATACCTTGATCCTGAAGATGTAACTGCAATCTCTTGAGTTTGCTTCTTGATCCTTAATCTCGTTTCCTTAATTGCTTGTTCTTGATTGTGAGTTCTTGATCTTCCTTTTTAATATGGTTTCTCTTATTATTCCTATGTTGATGGATGATAGAAAAAATGAGAAATCACGTACGAATTGAGAATCACAACCCTATATATATTTCCATATGTATTTCCGCCCACAATAAAATACAACCCAAAAGAATCTGGTCTCTACACATATTTAGATCTATACTATATTTAGATACCCAAAATCCAATAACTTTAAATCTTTATTAGATCACTTTAAATTCAAGTTTAACGTTAATGCACAGTTAATTGCATATATAAGTCCACATAACAAATTAATACCCAACAGACATCCCTCGATCAAAATAGCCACGACCACCACCACAGGTGCTGGCTGCTGTAGGCCAATGGCATTTTGTGACTTCAACTACTTCAAAATCCCTTATTTCCTCCAATTTTGAACAACTGTAACCGATAAATTCTCACCTATTGGGGAACGAGCTTACCCTCAAGTTGAGATGTGACCTTATAGCAATGAGTTTCATATCATGTGATACTCGATATCAAAGCCTCCGCCTTAGGCCCATAATTTTTAGGGGCCCATTTTTTGGTTTTTTTATTAACCTAAGAACGTAAAACTTCTTCACTTCCACAGTTACGGCTATGAGGTGACTCTGTCTCCATTCAACAGACTCATCGACGGAAGAAGCTATACTGCTGTAGCTGACGACCGTGACTCAACCGTCAACCTCTCCGAGTCTACGTCCTCGCCTCGACGCCTGCTCGATCCTCCAGGCTCAGCCGCTCCAGCAGCCTCCGCCCTGCAAAATATACATAGAGACTGAGAGAGAGAAAACCTTGAGGCCTTGAGGCATGAATTCCTGATTATTGAGTAAGTATATACTGTATTTTGAATTCGTGTATTTTGAATTTTGTTTACTGTATTTTGAATTTTGTTTACCTTGAGCCTTTTGCCTTTTGCTTAATATTTTATTGTGATTGAGTCATTGAGAATTTGAGTATGGATAAATGATAATTGATAATGGATGGATGATTAAGGAATAAGGATGATCGAGGTTGGACTGATAGTTCAGTTGGACTTAATTTAGTGCTCCTTTGAACTGGGATTTTAATCTGCATATATTAGTTATGAGATTTTAGAAATTGAATCAGTGATTGAATATGTATTATTAGTTATCTGGGTTTGGCTTAAGTAAGTGTGAATTTGAACTGAATTTTTGTAAATCTACATTTGCTCATGTTAATTGTTATGTTCAAGTTTGGTAATGTAATTTCTAATGGGATTTTGTAAATTGAATAAGTAAATTGAATATGTATAGTTACTGCTCTGGGTTTGGTTTAATTAGGTGTGCAATTCTAAGTGACCTTATATAGAATTAGAGTGAATTGTTCAAATAGTCACTGAACTTTACGTTATGCTTCCAAGAGGTCACTGAACTTTCAAAATCACTCAAGTTATCACTGAACTTTGCAAAAGATTTTCACGAGGTCACTGAACTTTAAAAATTACCCATTCATCACTGAACTTTGTAAAAGGTTTCCTAGGGGTCACTAATTCAGTGATCTCCTAGAAAATATTTTGCAAAATTTAGTGATCTCGTTGAAAACTTTTGCAAAGTTTAGTAATGAATGAAATGATTTTTAAAATTCAGTGACTTCGTGGAAACCTTCTACAAAGTTCAGTGATGATTTGGGTGACTTTTAATGTTCAGTGACCCTTTGGAAGTATGGCGTAAAGTTCAGTGACTATTTGGGAAATTCATTCTAAACAATGCAGTTGTGTAAGCGAGACAAAAAATGATCAATTAGACTCTAAACAAAACATTGGGCAACTACTTTTAAATTAACAATATTATATGAACACGACAAGCTTTATAGTCATCAGGAATCAATCTAAAACAAATTCGATTACGTATGAAAAAATAAAAATGTAAAACAAGTTAAAAGAATCCCAAACAAGCTGAATTACCAGAAAAAAAACGGTAGAATTGTCTTTACCCGTTCATTTTTAAAAAAAGAAGAAATTACTTAATTAATGATATTTTTAGTAAGTTATTGTTGGGAACCTACTTATGCATGCGCAGCGGAAGTAAAGTAAATTTTCGATTTTCAAACAGGATTCGCTTTGTGTTTAGATAGAAAATGTGTTTAGAATAATACCTTGATAAATTTATGCAAACTCTTTTGTGGATTCATGAACTCCAATGCTTTTGTTGAACTTGAATGACCACGAACTGCAATCCAAGCTGTCCAATTGTCCAGCCTCCAATGGTGATCCACACA